>MIQA02019597.1:0-17529 GCA_001887855.2 Sclerospora graminicola
ACTGATGTGTAGCTGCTCGATACACGACCCACGTCTGGTAGTCTGTCAGCATATTACCGTGTGTCCACAGTTCCTTGATGGATTGTTCTTGTGCGTCTCTGCCCCAGTCTTCCTTCCTGTTCTTATTTTCCCACTTATCCAGGACTCCCTCCATTGCAGCTGCCATGTACTGGTAGTACATCCCACGAAATGATCGCCGAAACTGTTGTTGCACCGATCTCCTCCTTTTGGCTTCCTCTAGTCTCCACGGGTAACGGTTCAACGTTGGGTTTGCCTTAAAGTAAATGCAATCTGTATCGTCCTCCGTCACATCTTTACCCCCTCCTGCTGTGGCCCTCTCACGATTCTCCAACGAAACCCGTCTTGTGCCTGGCGATAGATCCATAGTTCTCCGGATATTACATCTCGTCCCCTTATCCATCCTGTTTGCTCTATGGTCCAACACACTTGTCGAAATCTTGCTGGACACCCAATGATCTGCAACGGAGGGTTTTGTCCTATATATTGACCAATGTCGACTCTTGGTGAACAGAGTATAAGCGTCACCAGCCACCGCAAAACCTTCGCCCTAGTATGTCTCAAGCCCTCCTTCATGCACGCCGTCCATTTATACTTGGCTTCTCCAATTCTCCGAATTTTTAGGTGGCGAATAGAAGACAGTTCAATGTGGTCGTACTTCCTGGCCGACAGCTTCACCCGTGTTTCTTCCAGAATCCAAGGATTATCCCACCACTGAAAGGTGCCCCAAAACGCACGGATTTCCTCCGTCATCCCATTATGCCACGGTGGGTCGGATTTCGTCAATTGCACTGTGATTACATCCCCATCTTTCACTGCTGTAGTGGGAAACATCTCGGTTTTTTTATATTCGTTAGTTCCGGTGGCAACACATTTGTCACGTACCTCTGGACCATTTCTTCTTCCTTTGTAGTTGGACCTAAACATTGGGACAACGTGCGTAATGTTAGCTCACTCATATTACCTCTATTGAGTAGGTTGGTTCTAAATCTCCTCGATTTTGGCGATAGGAAACCTGCAGGTGTCGATAGCCGAAAAAAGTTACTATACACCCTCCATGCCATTGCGTACTTGGTCTCTGTTTCCATCATCCAGCACGCCGCGTCTTTCACATATTGGATATGGATGGCTAATGGTATCGAAATAAGTCCCAGTCCACCTGCGTGTCTGGGGGCATAAACTAAACACGGTGACATTTTATGCTTGGTCTGCCCCCCCTCCTGTGTCGGATTCCATACAAAGCTCTTCTGGAAATTAATCAGCTCCTTCGTTACTTCTTCTGTCGGCGGGAACATCTTAGCTGTGAACAATATTGCAGGCAACGCCACAGCATTAAACAAGTGTACTCTTTCAATGACTGAGGTACCACATTTCGCCGCTGTTATCAGTCGTCGTTTGACTGCTTTGAGCCTGTGTGCCCAGTTACGTTCCCGCGGATTATCCGCCCCAATTTCATACCCAAGATATCTTGTTGTCTCCTTATCTTGCAACACTGGGATACCACACCACGTAGCTTTATCCCGCACCTTATCCAAAAAGATGTGAACACATTTTTTGGTTGTACCTTGAGCCCAGATAATTCTCCAAATGTTCTCACAATTTCCAGTGCTGTATGGACTTGTTCCGCTCGCTCCAAGAATATCGTCGAGTCGTCTACAAATGCGGAAAACAGGTGAGAGCATTTGTCAGTACTCGTTCCAAACGTGATACCAGTCAAATCTTGCTGTGTTTGTAATGCTATTCCTAGCGGTTCCACTGCAAGTATGAACAGCAACGGTGCCAAGGGGCACCCTTGTCGAATCCCAGACGTAATTTCCATTTCCCTTGACAATTGGCCATTCACTAAAAATTGGGCTGTGGTCTGTTCATGTAACTTTTCCATTAACTTGATAAACGCTAGGGAAAAGCCGAACTTACGTAGCACCTGCATGAGATAAGTTCTGTCGACCGTGTCATAAGCCTTCGCGAAGTCTAGAAGTAGAATGCTTGCACTGTCTTCCGCTTCTGTTACTCGATATTGTTGCCTCCTTTTCAGGATTGCCATCATCGTTATGACCGACCGCTCCATCTTTCTCCCGTGCACAAAACCCTGTTGAGACTCTTGGATCAGGCGCCCGAGAAATGTCTGCAACCGCCTTGCGATAATCTTCGAGAACACTTTATAACTGGTATGGAGCAAGGAAATCGGTCGATAATCCATGACATTATCCGAGTCTCCTTTTTTCCGGAGAGGAATAATGATCGCTTTATAGAAAGAGGAAGGCGGTGTTCCCCCCCTTATCACGTCATTGTACACCACGAGTAAGTCTTCCATCATTTCCTCCACAAAATCTTTGAAAAAGTCGTTATTTAGTCCATCTTCACCTGCCGCTTTCCTCCGTTCCAATCGTTTTACTGCCTCCAAAATATCAGCTTCTTCGATTGGTGCCACTAACAAATCATTCTCTGCTTGCGTCAACTGGGGAAAGTGTGAAGTCGCCGCAAAGTGCTCCAACGCTCGTTCTAGCTCCAATGATGGTATTGTTCTGTGTGAAACTCCCAAAATTGGTCTCCACCCAATCACAAACTTGTCCGCTATCGTCATGTTTTCTTCTTCTCGTTGTGAATTCGTCAGAGTAATCTTCGATACCATTTGATGCGCTTCCCATACTGACGTCCTCCTAAAGAGCCACCTAATTGTTGCTGGTGATCTTTGATATCTTCTTCCTGTTCTCCACTGGTTCTGTCGGACAAGTTCCTCACAATCCACATCGATACAGTCTTGTCTTGTCGTTACACCATCAAAAAGTAACGTCTGCAATCTCTGCGCTTTCCTGCGTCGTCGATTCGCTTGCCGCGTTCTTACCTTAATCGCCAACTTCCACAGCCGCACTTTATGATCCCACTGTGCTGCCTCTTCCAGAAGTGTGTCTCCGTCCGCTAGAACTTGTTGCCTTATCTCTGTCGCCACGTTCTCCGTCCTCTGCCCATTTATCGGGTAAGCCACTGACGCGTGTCTCCTTTTGACGATAAGGTTTTCGACGTCCGACTTCACCGTCAGTTTCACTTCCTCGTGGTCCGATGCTACCTTAGGGTGTTTCACCACTGTCCAGACTACTTTGGAAAATTGATCCTCCGACACGTAAAAACGGTCCAGCCGACTGGCTGACTCCCCTCTCCAAAAAGTATACGGGATATCCGCCGCTATGTGAGTCTCCATCCATACATTATACTGGACTAGTTGCGAATCATGTAATCGTCTTCTGCGCATTAAACTTGTTAGTTCTTCGCATTCTGTTCGTACCTGATTAGTCCGCCCGTTTCTATCAAGTTGAGGGTCTTCAACACAATTGAAGTCCCCACCTACTATCGTGAAATCCATCTGCGATCGAAACCACTGGTCCAGTTCAATGTAAAAAACGTCTCGTGCCCCACTTGAGTCAGCTGGTCCATAAATGTTTAGAATCCTCCACCTACCCATCTTTATTCCCATCGCCCTCGTAGTCCATAAGTGCTCTTGCCAGGTGGAAACTAGATGTGAATATTCTGGGAATATCAGGATCCCTACTCCCGCCTGTCGATTCGATCCGATACTCCAAAATGCTAACTGTTGTTTATCCGATGAGTACTGATTTGCCCTTTCCCACATCTTCGTTAGGGCTTGGGCTTCGTCGTGTGATGCAACATGAGTCTCTTGGATGAGGATACCTACCACATCTGACCTACCATGGTCCTTGATCCATGCCCGCATCCAGTGTTGTTGTCGCTCCTTCGTAAATCCTCTCACGTTCTGTATAATCCATGCAAAGTGTCCTGGCCTCTTTTTCTGCTCTTGTTCACGTAACGTCTTGTTCGATTTCCATCTCTGATTATTAATTTTTATTGTTTCCGCATACTTCCGCACGCTCCACTCGGGATAGGCCTTCACCGAATCTGGTGGTCCCTTTTTTTCGATCCGTCCATAGCCCTTAGTAAGAAACCGCCAGTTGATCTGGCTTGTGAGTGAGGGTAGGATCTGCAGTTCCTTGGTCTATCGTTGCCACCGAAAGCATGAATTTATGCGTTGCTTCCCACTCCGATGCTGTTGAAAGCTCACAATTAGACATTAGATCCTTATATCTTACGTTTACCTTCATCGCTTGGAGATGTCTCTTGAACTTGACCACTATCGTATCATCTAACGCTGCATCTTGTCCGACCATCGCCGCTATCGTCGCCCCGTAAATATGAGCTACAGTTAGCAGTTTACTTACCTGATGTCTCCTTTTAGGTGCACAGAGCTTGACCAGAAGATTGTGCCCATACGCCGCCCGCCTGAGTTTGGCCCATTCTGTGGCGCTATTCCTCACCTTTTCTTTCTGTTTCTCGTTAGGCAGGATGTGTACCCTCTCTTCCCACTCCATGAAATCACTTGCCGCCACCGGAGTCAGTTTGCTTCGTTTTCCTTGTGCTATCATCTCCTCCCAGCATTGTTTCCGCCAATCCCGAGCTAGGATCACAAATACGTCATTATGCAATAATTCCAATACCTTGTGGGGATGGGTGAAATGCCCAATTAAATGGATGATTGCGTCTCTGTCTGCTTCCAGCGCCTTCTTCCAGTCCTTCGAATTCGCTTCTACAGATGGGATGAATGCCCCTTGTTGTTCTTTCCATGCCGTCGCCATTTCATTCCAGGCCCGTTTCCACCCACACTCTTCACCTAAAGATGCCACCCTTTCTTTACTTACTACCGCGAATTCATCGTATAATTCCCGGTTGACTGCTGATCCATCACCAGAAATCATGGTATCTTGAGTTTCCTCTGCTAAGTCTCCAATCCACCCGTCCCCTGTTCTTTTCTTCCGCTTTCTTGGTTTCTCGGGCGTTTCCAGGTTTTTAGTCTCCCCTTCACTTGTATCAACGTATTCAGAAACCTGCGTGTCCTCTCCTGACTGACTTGACTCAATGTTGCATCCCGCCTCTAATAATGAAACCCCCCTCAAGTGGTTATACCATTGCATCAATACTTGTTCCGAAATGTCAAATTCCTGGGCCATTGTCATGCGCGTACTACTGTCCGTTATATCCGCTTCTAATAGTCGCACTTGAACTTCTACTGGTTTCCATATCACACTTCTATGTAACACGTCCAATAAGCGTCGGGCCGGCTGCGAGCCTTGGCGGATCAGTGTATCCATCTGCCATCTGAACACATGATGAATACCAGAGTCCTCCGTTACCTCTTGACTTACTATTGCCCCTTTATCTTGATCCCCTTCTCTGTCATCTCCTTGATAGTTTACCACTTCCGTCGAGGTTGATGGCTCCATCGCAACGTCTTGGTTCCCAGTTGAAGAGTTTTGCTCGCCATCTATCCGCCACCCATGCACGTATGCTTGGTAATGTGCCTGTTGAAAGTGAAGTACAATCGGCAACTTGGACGAGTCATTCTCGGCCTGTTTCTTTAAATTAGTCACCCGTTGGATACAAGTGCTGATGGTGATCGGGAACTCTCCACACGTCGCGTACTTCCTCTTCTTGACTATCCTCGTTTCCGGTGCATAATGAATGGCCCCCAGGGCCCCTGATGCTGTGTCTCTACTTATTACAAAAATGTCACGTTGTAAGAACGTACCTATACTGCTCAGCGTATCGTTGCTCCCCCAGGTTTCTGCCCCAACTATTGTACTCAATGCCGAGGCACTTGTTCTATATGCCTCTAAATACTTACGGAACTCGTGTTCTGAGTTCTGAGCCGACATTTTGTCATATCCTCGTCCCAGACTCCGTAATGTCTGTCTTCGAACCCCTGGAGGAAACTTTAACCCGAAATCCATGAGTGCTCTTGCCACACATCCCTGCTTTATACTGATTGCGCCGTGCTCTAGTGCTTCCACATCCTCACTCAAATTTGAGTTCAACAGTGCCTGGACCACACTGTATGCCTGACAGTTGCCTGTCGCTGGTGTCTGCACTAACTGCAGCCCCATCATTATCATCGCATCCGGCAAGTTCCATTTTCGTGTCTCATCCACTCCTTCAGTCTGCCACTTAAACCAAGCTAGCGGCCCCCATCTCGTATCCATCTGTGCCACCAGCCTCTTAATGCGTTGTTTTTCCTCCGCTTCTTGAAATTGCAGTTCCGTGTTCTCGAGTTGTTTATCCCTTGCCGTTCCTTTCTTCTCCTTCCCTCTCAGCCCTTCTTTGAAGCCGACATCTTTTGTGCTGACTGCATTACTGTCTCCTCCTTGCTCTGGGTCCCTTTCCTGCTCTGGTTGTTCGTTGCCCTCGTCTTGTGAGGCGTGTGCATTGTCCCTCCACTCTTTGGTTTCATTCGCTTTCACCCCTTCTACTTCATCTTCCCCCTCCCTTTTTTTTTCTACCTTATTTTTTTCTATCCCTAAATTTTTCACATGCATTCCTATTTCTACTCCACCTTTTTTTGTCTTTTTGTTCTTCCTGTTTTGAACTGCCGTCCACTCGTCCCGTTTTTCTTGTCGCGGTGGTTCCTCTCCGTCCTGGTTCGGCAGTTGCTGTTTCTCCGTCCCTACTACCTGCTCCCCTTTCTTCGCCTCCACTTCCTCGTGTTCTACTGCCTTCTCATGTACGATATTTGCTCCTTCCGAATGATCCTGATTCTGACTCGGTGTAGTGCCCTGTTCTTTTTGTAGTTGTTGATCCTGAAATACCTTGGTGACTTCTGTTACCAGATCCTCCATGCTGGAGAAGGTCGGTGGAGGTGCCGTGATCTGATTCACTTCCTCCACCGACATCACTATGCAATTTTGAGCTCGCAATGCTGTCTCTGAGGTCGGACAACCTCTCATCTGATGTCCGACCTCCCCACACCTTAGACAATGTCGTCTTCCTCGCGTAGCAGGATGCTCGACTAGTAGCATGATCCCGCACCAGAAAATTCTCCTGACACCTTCAAGTACCTTCGGGCAGCCCCCTGATGTGATCCTTAGTTCCCAATCTAATGATGATGCCGCCATCGGTCCGCCTTGATCCATTTCCTGTAACCGAAACGGTGTTTTCACATGATCCTCCAGAAATGCATTTAGTTTAAGAATGTCTATGTTCCTAGACACATTCCGAAGAAGAACCGTATATACTTGTTGAGTACCTATCATGCCTCTGGAGTTATACCTTTGCCGTTTCCATACTGATACATCCTTCACTTCCTGTTCCGGTGCATGTGCATTAACTAATCGGTGCGTGTGCTTATGGTAGGGCACTTCCACTTTCTCATAGTTCCGTGCCGCTTCACGCGTGTAAAAATGGAAGTTAAGTCTGTGGTTGGAGCAGTCATAACTTATACCTTTTACCTTCGCTAACATCTCCCACAATTTACCTTGCGTGATACCCCTTGCAGTGGCTGACATCGCTATGCTTTCCTGGATACTCTTGGTACTTTGAAACACTCCTTTGATCGGCATCTCACCTCTCATGTCCATACCTAAGCATCCTTCCACTTGTGTTCGAATAGTCAAAATTAATCGTAATCTTTGCGCATTTGTCATTATGTTCCAGAGAAAGGGTGGCAAATACCGTGCCACGATTGACCCTTCTGCAAGTCCTTTGACAATCCGCCATTCCTGATCCGAACCCGTTCTCACTTTTCCGTCTAAACCTTGAGCTTCTTCCTTCTTACAGATCTTGTATAGTTCATTAATCTCTTCTTGTTGATACTGAGCCTTGTTGAATAGAAAATCCTCCTTCATCATTATGCGTTGTGCAACATCAGCCTTCTCCCCAGTCACTTTGTTTATCCAACCCGTGAGTACATTGTCAGTCTTTGAAGCCACCTCCATCTTGTTTTTCCCGATCAATTTCGCCAAGACATTCTCCAACGATTGCTTGGTTCGCGCAAAGATCTTGCATGCTTCCTGAACTTTCATTTTCCAAATCGTCCAATCAAGCTTCTGTTGAACCACCAGTAATTCGAATAAATCGATTAATCTCTCCTGTTCCTTCATGGTTATTTGCGGCAGTTTCGTCTCCGGAATGCGCACTCCTTCTTTCTCTTGGACTATTTGACTGAAAACCCTTTCGAAGAGCTGTTGCATGAGATCCAGCCATGTTTGTAGTCTCGGTCTCTTTTGTGCTGCATCAGCCAGCGCTTGACGCAATACTTCCGCTAATGATTCCGGCGTTATAACGCGACTGTTCCCGTTGTCGATGTCGGCCTGCCCTTCCATTACTGTGTCTTCAATACTCACGTCACTGGGCTGACCTCCACTATCTGTTCTACCTCGTCCCTCTGTAATTACTGCACTACTGCTAGTGCCTTCGTCGCACTGATCACTCTTAGTTGCTTTCATTCCAGAATCCCCCATATGAGTCTGTACGTCTTCCTCTGGTTGACTCTGTTGTGAATCTGGTACAATTTCGTCTATCTGAACTGACGACTTCCTCTCTGTATTATCCCCCACCTTCCTACTGGAGATTTGAGCCTCTTCTACGTTATTACCCCCGGGTTTACCCCCGGGGTCCGGCTTCTCCAACATCTCTACCTTCACGTTTGCGCTCTACTTGTTCTTGGTAGTCAAGATCCTACCTCAACCGACGCCGGGTTGAGTGGGCTATTTAGCAAAATCAGGACTGCTGCAGTTGTCAAGTCTTCAGTAATCTCTTTTAGTGTTACTGTAATACTCGTACAAAAGAGTTAGAATCTCATTCAAATTATAAGATTTAGCCTCGCTAGTGACCAGTACCGTTGGCTTATGGGATGAGAAGCGGTGAGTTACACCTCACTATGACTGCCGCTTTTCTAGTAATAACCGAAGATACTTATGTCGTGACTTGCTCATAATAATCGCGCCATACAGCGCTCAGTAGAATATCGGCTTTTATACCCAGCTGCTTCAGCGAAAACGTAATTAATAAAACCAGTTTCCATGGGGTCATATTGCTTACTAACTTGCTGCACGTGCTGATAAAGCTATGTAGACACCGACTTGTACGTCAAATACAAACCCGACACTTAAATGCGAGGAGCTCCCAATTACCCATACGGGGAACTGCGGTGATTCGTAATAGCTTCCAACTTGGCAGTATAGCAATGCCTCTAGATGCGTTAAGTATCCAATCCACGCTCTCTTCGGAATGCCATGCAAGAACAATATCGAGTCGCCCACCGGCACGGTCCCATCAAATACATTGGACACAGCTTTTCCGGTAAGCAGCAAATTGAGCAGCTCTTGCGTGCAATGTTCAAATGCCCCCGCCAGACTACTCATCGGGGCGTTCATTTCGTCACGTACAACAACAACACTCTTCGTCCAAAGCACACGAAACGTGAAATATAATGACGCTGTGTGGACTGCAGATCGCCGGTATTTCGCACAGTAAGAGCCTGACTACCACCTGATATGCGTCTGCTCCAAGCACATTCACAGTGATTTCTCGGTATTTTTACTCCTTATCTTGTACTACTACGCGTACCGCTCCATCTTCGTTGGCACATGGCATTAACAGCGAAGCCATGTCTCCGCCATTAGCTGTCGCGTCGCCACCTCGTTATATGCTAGTGATATCTCTCTATCAGCTGCTGCATTGCCATTCATGGGTTCGCGGTGTCGTGCGAACAGAAAGAGCCGAAGCATTCCCATCAGCTAATGTCTGTACAAGTTAATTATACAGGATGTTGGCTTTTAGTTGACCACTCACGTCCTGGACTTCCAGATTACGCCTTTCCCAACGATAAAATTCTTGACCACAGAAGTATACCCTATTTTAGTTTCGGTGCCCATCCACTTTTGTCAATTCGAATCATCCACTGTAAGCCACCGTGTTTTGTATGTCGATTGTACCCAGATTTATGAATCTCGACATACATTCATTGACCAATCACCCTCCATTTCAAGAGTCTGAAAGATTTGACACCCGTCTAACTTGATTTAGATTGGCCTGTCAAATCTATAAGACTTTTGCGGTACAGCCCTAGGACATCCTAAACTAGCGTAACGTTAGAAATAGCTTTTTTAGAGTATTGAGCCCAAAGGTAAACAATCCTCTCAAATTGTTAGGCTGCGAAAAATCCATACCCCTTCTAAATAAATTGTACGTGGACAACATACATATGATTACTGATAACGATTTGTCGCTGCATTCAACACAAGGTTAAGGTCAAATTGGATTGTGATCAAAGGTGAGAGGGTCTTCTAACAGCTTATTTACCACCTTCTCAATTTCTGGATTGTGTGTATTTTTGAAGAGAAGCGCCATTGCTACTGCGTCGGGATCCCACGTAGCAATAAATTTATCAATTAGAACCCGTTTATACTTCATAAAAATCTCTCGCGCTAAATTCGTCTTTCCGTGCTGCATAGTTGCCAGAGCTCCATGCTACACATCATCCATGCTCTCAATTAACGCCAAAGGAACCTTTTCATTGACGACAGATGCCCGAACGAACCCTCTCCTTTGTTTACAAAGTGCGGCTGTTTAATGTGGTACAATAAACTGCAAAAGTTGATGTATGCATACATTTCTATACCTTCATAATAATATAGTTTAGTGATTGGTTTTGGACCTAGCAATTTGAGGGGATTGTCTGTATGATAAACACATATGTTTTCAAAATCTTTAATATCACTCACTACTTTAAAACAACACTTTAATTCTACTTAGGATGGACAATCAAACAACATTAAATATTAAGATATGCAGATTTGTACTGATAACTTATTTCAACTCACAATTTTACCACAACTGAACGGCCTCCGCTAAAATGCATGCCCTTCATCCTCTTTTTGTCGTTGGATGAGCTTCTCTCTCGTTCTCATGGTTTATTATCATGAATACAGCAGCAATAAGCACCACAACATGTCCTATGATAGGACATGTTATGACCGGTGAATTACCGTTAAAGTCGGATCAGGTAAATGTTTTTGTGTTTGTTTTACTGGGGTTGTGTGGTAATCATGACCTCCGTCCTATAAGTTGATATAAGCATATCTTTCCTTTCATGTGAAAGTGGAATGTCAAAAATACAGATTGTCGTGTCCATCTGATCCATGTGTCTCAATTAACCCGACTCTTACGGTAATTTTGTATTAACACTGTATTAATACTGTATTATACACTGTGTCGAACCTCAAATTGTATAGTACGGATCTAGTAGTAGTATAAGTATAGTCCATTTAGTCTTTAACTATTGACTATTATAAACTGTTTGGCTCTCATAGCTAATTCCGGAACAGAAATAACAAGAGAGGGTTCTTGCTGTGGAACAACAGGTTGCGGCGTCAATCGCGATGGTGTTGAAAAAGCACTACATGCACAATTGTAGTCGCACCCCATCGTCCCGAAGGTGAGTTCGCCGTTGTTCAAATGCAGCTTGACTAATTTTTGTCTTGCATTGATTCCATATAAATTCGGTATGCTCTCGTAGTGTTCTCCGTTTACCCCCAAATATGGCTTGGTTACGCAGTTGCCAAAGCCACACCTGCGCAATCCCACTAGTCCCCCGCCATAATTTTCGCCACCACATGCCTGGGCGGTCGCGCTAGGGCATGGGCGATGACCCGCAGATCCACTGATGAATCTGCGTTCCTTACGTATCAGGATATAAAAGCTGAGCTGAAGCTCAACTTCGAAGCTCCAGAAATGGAGCTTAGTTGCCGTAAAGAGTTCATGGATCTCAAGCAGGGTAAGCTGAGCCTACATGCGTACGTTCAGAAAATACAATATTTGTTATCAAATATTGTATACGAGCAGGTGCTCCCTGCCATGCAGGTCACTGGCTTTATGAAGTGTCTGAATGACGGTCCCATCAAGCAGAGTCTTTATCGAACTCCGCCAAAGACTCTGAGGGATGCTATAGATCAAAGCATCTGAGAGGAATTCAGCATGCGTTCAGCAGCAACGCATGCTGGGGTTAGTCGAAAAGCTTAAGTGCCTTTCGACTTTAGCATGCCGTCAGTGCAGCATGTTAACAATAACAATTTCTCGTCGAGACGAAGTTCACACTTCGTCCCGAGACACCAAAACCCGCGCCAGGGCGCGCGCGGAGGAGGTCCAGAACCGATGGACCTATTGGTTGCAGTTGCCTCGACACCGAGGCAACCGAAAAACAAGAAGTTTCTTCGCTGCAACAGATGCGCGAAGATGAGCCATTACTCCCATGAATGCATGGTGCCACGACCAGCGCCACGCAGGCAGCGGACTGGACAGTCCGCTGGTAAGCGCCATCAACAGAGGCAACACTCTGTTGATGCAAAAAACTTCAACAACCAGTAGGGGCAAGCGCCCTACTGGACGGGTTATCTCACATGCCGACATCGGAAATGTGGGGATAATAGACTATATCCTATCAACTTGTGCAGGGTGAAGAGAAACCTCTCATCACCCTGGAGGTAAAGCCGCATGGAAACGATGTCCCCATGCGTGCTCAGTTTGACACAGGAGCGTCAAACAATTTCGTTAGAACTGAGGTTCTAACGTCGTTGAATTTCAAGGAGACTGAATCTCCACGAAGCATGTTGTCAGTCCAGTTAGCAACAGGTCAAACCGTGACATATACCAAAGCGTGTGATTCGCTCACACGCTTTGAGTTAGACGAACTGTCGTTCGAGGACGAATACATCGTCCTCAATCTTGACGAATACATCGTTCTCGATCTTGACAAGTTCGATGTAATCTTGGGCATCCCTTGGATGTCCAAGCATCAACCAATGATCGACTGGGTTAACCTGTCGATCGACTGCGGCGTTCTCACAGGATCTGATCACCCTGTGAGTAATCCGGCTGTATCTAATGATACAACCGCAGAGTCAGACAGTCTGGTGGGTAGCGATGGCACCACCAGGTCTGATCCGATCAGTTCAGCAGATGGTACACCCGCTGATCAAAGTCCAGAGGGACTTGCACACGCAACGGAAGAGTCGTTGCGTGTCGGAGCCGTGTGCAACACGGGTGAAAAACACCCCCGTGTTGAAGTTACCACGACCGATGACGGTCGTGGTATAGATAATATACCCACGGTGGGAAACACCTACCGTGAAGACGAAGATATCGACACGGATGTAAATGACTTCCGTGTCAAAGACGAAGAACCCACGACTGAAAGCAGTCGTGAGTGTGATAACCCCATGGCTGACAGTGATCACCATGTTGACGATACCTTGCGCACGAGTGATAACAATCACCGTGCTGCAGAACAGGCAACAGATCAGACGAGTGCGTCTGATCATGCGGTTGTGTCCGTCGAGACGATAAATGTCTTGACGCAGACAGAGACTGGATAAGCTACCCAGTCTCTAACACTTGACAAACCCTCCGAACATAAGTTCAGAGGTAATGGCCCTTCCAGCCTTGAGCTGGAAGAAGTTCGTAAGGAACTTGCGCAATGATCAGATCGACCAGATCTGCGTCATTGTCGCAACAGACGATGTTGTGGATATTCGTGAACGAATATCCACTTCACAATTAGAAGGCATTGGGAACGAACCCGTTCTTAATGAAAAGACCAAAGTTCAGCGCTTTGAAGCGCAGAGCTGGGAGTCGCTTAAGGCGACTTCCTCGTACTACGAGGTACTTTGGGAATACGCTGACGTATTCCCAGAAGAAGTACCTTGTGAGCTCCCTAAAGATAAGGGAACTAGACACGAAGTACTATGTCACGCATTGCCGCGTGACCAAGTCAAAGCGATCGACGAGTTCTTTGAAACTCGTCGTAAGGCGGGACATGTGCGGGAGTCTACCTCACCGCACTCCAGTCCCACCTTTTGCGTAAAGAAATCCACTGGTGGGTGGAGAATCGTTCATGCTTTCAATAAGCTGAACACAGCCACGGTACCGGCACAGACGCCGATACCGCGGAAAGATGTCATCATAGATGGAATGAGCGGGAGCACCGTTTTCAGTGCTCTCGATTTAAGGGACGGATTCTACCAAATCCTTATGCGTGAGAAGGATATCCCTCTCACGGCAGTAAGCACTCCAAGCGGCATGCTTTGGGAGTGTGGCTTGTGATGCCACAGGGGCTTCGAAATGCCCCTGCCACCTTCAATAGATACGTCACGCATCTATTGCGCCCGGTGCGAGAATTCGCACCGAACTACTTCGACGACGTGTTCATCCACAGTAAGGCTGAACATGATAAAACTGATGTAGATGTTCACAAAGAACATCTACGACAGGTGTTAGAGCTTATGCTTACGCATAAGCTCTATGCAAACTTGAAGAAGTGCACCTTTGGTGCACCTGAGATACCCGTTCTTGGCTGCTTTGTGGGCAAGAACGGGGTGCGCCCTGATCCGAAAAAGATCAGGGTGATCGTTGAATGGCCTACGCCAAACAACGTCAAGGAACTTCGAAAGTTCCTTGGGTTGGCGACATACTTGCACAAATATTCGTGCAATTATGCCAGTCTTATTCGACCTCTTTCTCAATTACTGAAGAAAGACGTCGAATGGCACTGGGACACCCAGTGCCAAGATGCATTTGATGCAGTCAAGCGTAGCTTGACTGAAGCTCCCGTCTTGGCGATAGCCGATAACGAGCGACCGTTTCACGTCGTTTGCGACGCGAGCGATTTCGCCATCGGCTGCGCCTTGATGCAGCGCGATCACGATGATCGTGATCGCGTGATTTTCTATCATTCGCGTCAGTTGCGCCCAGCCGAGCGCAACTATCCAGTGCATGACAAGGAACTCCTTGTCATGAAATATGCACTGGCAAAGTTTCGGATCTATCTCTTAGGAGATAGACCGTTTGTGGTTTACACGGACCATGCGTCGTTACGCACGGCCGTGAATTCACCACACATTTCCCAAAGAATGGCACGTTGGCTGTCATTCTTTGCTGAATACAACTTCACGGTTGAATACAAACCGGGAAAGTTGAACGTGATAGCGGATGCGCTATCACGACGCCCCGATTACGAGACGAAACCGTCTGTAACGGAGGCAACCAGTGCAAACGCAATACGTTGCACTGCTCTGTCGTCGTCACTCGTACGACAGGTACGACAAGCGTACGAAACAGACGAGGAAACTCGTCTGCTGATTGATTACCTTAGTAATCAATCTGATCGGAAGCGCGAGGAACTTCCAGAGTTTCTTCGCGCTTGCGTGCATCGTTATCGATTGCACGATGATCTGTTGCCTTACAGCACATACCAACAAGATGTTAGTCGCATCGTCGTTCCAAACGACGATGATTTCAAACACCAGATACTGTTTGAGTACCATGATGCACCGATTACGGGGCGTCAAGGACGAGAGAAGACGTATGATTCTCTCGCACGCGATTTCTACTGGCGTAACCAGTATAATTGGGTACGCAAGTACGTACGCGCTTGCGAGGTTTGCCAGCGCGTCAAGCCTGCGCAGGCTCCCCTCCAATCTCTGCCGGTTCCGACAGAGTGTAGGAAGCCCATCAGGGCCAGATGAGCGCTCAATATGTCGCGAATCTCATCGCGATGAGAACGATACGTCCTCATCGAGTGCGCCATCTCGGCGCTCAGCCCGTTGCAGTGCCTCTCGAGCTTGCGGGGCTGCGAACCATGCTCCGCAACAACAACGCCGAGGGAATTTCCAACCCCCGCCTCCCCTGATTAATAGTCAGGGAATAAGCTTTATATTTTCGAGCGCTTGAAAGCGAAGCGCTCGGTTCCCTACAAGAAGGGGCAGCGTACCGTGAACTTGGTCAATGGGGTATTCCCAAGAATTTAATTCTTGGAAACCGATTAGGACGCTAAGGGCGGATGCCCCTGACCTCCTGAACGAGTTTGAGAAGGATACTTCTCCTCAAACTCGAAAGAAGCATAAACACTAGAGGTTTATGCATGCGGAACATCAACACTAGGTGTTGATGGGGGCAACCTATCAGCACTAGGTGCTGATACATTAAGGGCATCAATTAGGCCCTTAACACTAGCGGGTACCGAGTAACCTCGGTACCCTCGTAGCTCCTTTTCGGTAAGACGAGGAGCTCCCTTGGGACAACAAGGGCAAACTAAGTGAGAAGGAACTCCGCAAGAAATTCCTTCTTTAATGCAGGTAAAATGGATAAACTCCATTTTACCTGAGCGTGAGTGCTTTAAAAAGCGCTCGCGGTTTACGTGAACTTTGCTCACGTAATCGTCGGGCCTTTGTTGTAGTTTTCAACAAAGGCATTCCAACTTTGGGTCAGGGCGTCCTTATCGTCCCTGTTCTTTCGCGACCCTTTCCGGTTCGTATAATAACGAGCCTGGTAGAAAAGGTCGATAAAGTACCGACGTCTATCGTCGGTACTTCGATCAAAGTTATGATTGCGAAGGTCTTCGCAATCATCAAGCGCGTTGATGTCAAACAACGGGTATTGACAATCGCGCTTGGTGTGCCCACCACTTTCGGGCACAAGCGTCCATGCTGGGGTCCAAAACCCCACTTAGTACGGAACATGACGTTCCGTACAACATGGTGAATCAGAAGCAGCGTAAGCCGCTTCTGTGCGTTGTTTCTTGGCAGGGGGGGCACCCCCTGCCATCTCAAAGTCGTCGGTACTTCGATCGAAAAGTTGTGATTGCGAAGGTCTTCGCAATCATCAAGCGCGTTAATGTCAAACAACGGGTATTGACAATCGCGCTTGGTGTGCCCACCACTTTCGGGCACAAGCGTCCATGCTGGGGTCCAAAAACTCCACTTTGTACGGAACATGACGTTCCGTACAACATGGTGAATCAGAAGTAGCGTAAGCCACTTCTGCACGTTGTTTCATGGCAGGTGGAGCGCCACCTGCCATCCCAAAGTCGTCGTCGCGACCAGGGGAGTGACGAGGCCTAGGAGGAGCTCTACGCTCCTTATGACGGAATTATCGCTGTCGTAATCGACAGCATCAGAATCCACCTCGCCATCACTAAAAGGTGAACCAATTCTTGCGGGCTTACGCTCCCTAGGTTCATTTCCGAGGACGGTGACGTCCTCGCTCTCCTCTTCGGAGCCAGATGACTCCCCGAAGAGAGGATTGGGTTGCTTAGCCACCCGCCCTGCGGCAGGAGAAGGTGCGGAAGATGTTGCATTCGCGACATCTTCTCGTCCCGTCTTAGACACTGCTTCTGCAGCGTCTACTACGAGAGACAATGGGTCTCTAGGCTTACTCTTCGACGCTACATTAGTAGAGTCGGCATGCAATGTTGGCACCTCTGCACGTGATGCAGAGGTGAAGGCTGCGTTGGCTGTATCGGTAGCGCCCTTAAGAGCGCCGCCACGTTTCCCGATCATTAGTTCTTATGGTCGTTAATGGGTTATAACAGAATATCGTTATGACCAACAAGTGCCACCATTCGATGATTGGCCAATATTACAATTATATTATTGGCCAACCACCTTGAGTGGGGGGTGATGTAATGGGGTGCCATTACATAAGTGATATTTAAGTAGAAATATCACAGTTCAATTTCAGACTTAATGTCTGAAATGCGAATATTGGATTATAAGTTGTTATAATCCACCTTGAGAACATATTCCGATACAATTATTGAATCTAACAAGTAATCTAATGATAAAGATATCATTTAGACCAGCTGTATACTACATGTTTGTATGATTAGTTTAGATT
>MIQA02019598.1:0-16385 GCA_001887855.2 Sclerospora graminicola
CATCGCACACCAACATTCGGGCCTTAGCGGAGTGTAACCGTATAGTAACAAAAACGTATAATATTGATCGTTTTTTGTTACTATACGGACTAATGTGTCTTTCAATCACTGCAATTTATTGTATGTTGGAGTAAATGGCTTGTGTCAGTACCTTTACCCTTTTATAAGAAGATCCTCTTATATGTAATAAAGAAGCATTACCCTCTGTACTCTTAGAAGAATAATAATACACAAGAGGATTAGTGGCATTGAATCCGCTACACTTGCACTTATATGTGCATATATACATAAAGTCTACTGAGGTATAGGAACTCTACCTGAATGTCTCTACAGACATAATGCTTAGTGTCTTTGATAAAAGTAAAATATAATTCTTTTTGCCTTCTTGCAAGCAAGTTCTTTCTCTACCTTCACTACTTCTACGCGCAACGTGCTATCACTTCAACAGGTTATGAGCCCAAGCTCCACCTCATCCGATTTTCCTCGCCTGACCGGTTCCGACAATTTTGACGTTTGGAAGACCCGTATCCAAGCATACCTCGACGGGAAGAATCTCCTCCGATTCATGGAAGACCCAAACTACGAGCTCAACCCAACCTTTGACGATGACGACGAAGACATGATTTCGGTCACCGACGATGATCCAGATTCGGATTCCAACTGTGATGGAGAAGATAACTCGCGGGACGAAAATTTGAAACCGGATCATGATTTCGACGACCAAGAAGAAGATTTCGTGACATCAACCGACGTTCGCCGACTGACGATCGAGGATCCAGTAGTTCAAGGTGATAATGATGACGACGTACCAGCCTGCAATCCCTGTTCTCCCTGCTTCTGCTCGAGTCGAGTCTTTCGGAACTCTGAAAGCCAAGAAGCTTGCCAAATCGAAAGCAAAAGCGGCAAAGGCGAAGGCGCGAACCAAGGCAAAGGCCAAGGCCAAGATGAAAACAAAGGTTCTTCTGGCTGCTGCACAGATGCGTCGCCTGAATGCGCAAGTCAAGTCATTCTTGATGAAGACACTTGATAACAAGCACATTCGGATCGTCAAGGGCTTCGACAAGGCCTACGACATCTACCAAGCAATATGCGACCGCTATAAGGGCACCAAGGCATACGGTGATCCCTACGGTATCATGAACTACCTGTACAATGCTCGTTACCAGGAAGGTGACGACATGACGGAGTTCATTCTCAAGTACGAGGATGCCATGAGTGGGCTGAATACCGTACTGAACAACAGTTTTGACGACAACGTCTTCTCTGTGTTCCTCTTCAACGCGATGCCTGCATCGTGGGAGAGTGAGATGCGCATTTGGCGCGGAAACCGTGAGATTTTGCCTCTCAGAGAGCTTAAAAGCAACTTAGAGTCCCATGTGACCAAAAAGCTTGCGCAAGAACGATTCGCGCTGTCTCGCGGTACTCCCGAGAGCAAAGAGACCCAGAATGAACGTGCTCTGGTGTCCGCTGCATCTGTCCCGAATGCTCAAGCCCTTGCGGGTCTAAGCACCGACAGTCAGCGCATGTGCTCGTACTGTGGACGATCCAACCATACCATGGCTACGTGCCGGGTGTTATTGGAGGACATGTCGATGGGTCAGGTAAAACCGAATACGGTGATCCCACCAAACTTTAAGTGGCCGGGTATGCGTCCGAGCAACCCACGCAACATACCAAATAATCATGGAAACCGTCAACATCCATATGCACGCGGTTCCAACCTGAATGGCAATAGGGGACGACGTGGCAATGCCCAACGTGAATACGGTCATGGCAACCGTAACAGTGGACGTGGAAATGGCCAAGGAAATTCCGGCTTCGACTAACAAAGTGTTTTCAACGGGTATCATCAGTCCCGTCACAACAACGCCATGATTGCCATCACTGCCGCCACCGTGTCGACATTCGGTTTGACAGCCAAAATGACTTCCACGAATGTTGATCCGGTCTGGACTATCGACTCTGGTTGTACGCGCCACGTGACGTATAACCAAGCATGGTTCACGACAACAACGCCTTACACAGGCTGGATCACTGTTGGTGGGAAGAACCAAATCCCGATCCTTGCGGGTGGTGATATCTCCCTCAATGTCATCGATTCCAAGGGACGACCTCAGACGCTCAAGATGCGCAACGTTCTCTACGCGCCCGACTCAAGTTTAATTTGTTTTCGGTGTCTGCGGCTGTGAAGGAAGACTTTCGCTTCTCTTTTAATCGCATGCAATGCGCGATTAATACGAGTCAACATTTTAGCGTGAAGGCCTAAATTGCCACGCATGCCGACTTGTACCAATTCATGGCAGGTCCGAAGTCGATATCGACCAGCAACTCCACGGCTCTGATCACCCTTCATGGTAAGTCAGCCATTTTACGTTTACATAAACGAATGGGTCATCCTAACTTTCGTATATTACAGGCTTTGCCTAAGAATGAAGCGATCATCGATCACGAACTCGATGGAGTAGGATCGCAACTAGATATTACATGTTCTTCATGTTCACTAGCAAAGTCACACCGTCAACCATTTAATCTAAATAAAATTGTTGAACGTGCAAAATTCCCTCTTGAAAAAGTTCATAGTGATATATGTGGTCCAATGCCGACACCAAGTCTAACCGGTTGTCGCTATTTTCTAATCTTTATTGATGACTGTACGCGTTTCGCAGTCACATATATTATCAAAGTTCGTTCCGAATTATATGAATGCTACGAAGACTTTCGCCGCAAGGCGCTTAATGTTTTTCGCTCTGATGTTCACACTATCCAATATACGTCCATTATATATGACCCTGAAATTAAAACTCTCCAAGCTGACAATGCGAAAGAGTATGAAAAACTTGGTCGGACGTTGTGGGAAAAATACGGAACCAAAACGCAGTTTACAATGGCATACACACCCGAACAGAATGGCGTAGCTGAACGAAGAATGCGTACCTATATGGAACGCGTTCGGGCTACCCTATTTGATGGAAAATTACCTCGTGGATTATGGGCTGAATGCGTTCGCCACATTACAGACCTGGTGAACATGACCCCCAGCTCTGTTACGAATAACAAAACGCCTTATGAGCTTTGGTATGACAAGAAACCTTCCGTCATAAACCTCCGTGTTTTTGGGTGCAAAGCTTTTGTCCACGTCCCAGAAACACATCGGGACAAACTAGATCCACGTGCTACTATATGCATGTATCTCGGTCTACCCGACCATAAGCTTGGTTTTCGACTACTTAATGTTCCCCTGGCAAGATTATCTACAGCCGTGATGTTACCTTTGACGAAACCGTATTCCCCTCCTTGGAATTTTTGCCAACGGAATCAGGATTAGATAGATCAAATCGATCATCAGAGCTAGAACAACATAATAGAGATGAAACTTCCTCATATGTGAATCGTGTTATATTACCTACGTCACCCTATAATTTAACTCGTCAACCTAAAGAGAGTGCTGCATCTACGCCGGCGGTTCAATCACTACACTTGCCGTCC
This sequence comes from Sclerospora graminicola, assembly GCA_001887855.2. Classification (NCBI taxonomy): domain Eukaryota; phylum Oomycota; class Peronosporomycetes; order Peronosporales; family Peronosporaceae; genus Sclerospora; species Sclerospora graminicola. The sequence goes on from MIQA02019598.1 coordinate 3,487, forward strand.
TTAGCTGATGCTTTGCACCGAAACGAGCAAACATATAGTTTTATTACACAATCATCCCAACGAGGCACCAAGCGCAAGTTGATGACACAGATCAACTCAATGACGATGCCCTTGAAAATTCCGCTCCTCTTTTAAATAGTTCTGAGGATATTGCAGACGAACATCGTCGGGCCAATCTTATATACACTCTCCTAGCTATTCGCTATATTGCCGAGCCGCGTACATTTCGCGAAGCTATGACATCTTCTGATGCTGAAGACTGGTTCAATGCTGCTCAATCCGAGATCAAGTCTCATGATGATAACGGCACATGGACACTTGTCCCCCGACCATCAGGAAGGAAAGTACTCCGAAACCGATGGGTCTGGGTTGTCAAATACAACGGCAACGGCGAAGTAGATCGATTTAAAGCTCGATTAGTAATAAAAGGTTTTCTCCAACAGTTTGGTATTGACTACACAGAAATTTTTGCCCCTGTGCTACGAATGGAAGTCCTTCGTCTTCTTCTAACTATAGCAGCGATACTTAACTATGAAATTCACCAAATGGATGTGAAGACTGCTTTTCTTAATGGTTTTCTGGATGAAGAAATATACATGGAGCAACCTGAAGGATTTACAATTCCAGGAAAAGAGCATTTGGTGTGCAAGCTCAAGAAGAGCTTGTATGGACTCAAACAGGCACCGCGTGTGTGGTATCAAACCCTCGCGAAATTCCTGGAGAGCATCAAATTCCGACGTCTCATCAAAGATCGATGTGTCTTTGTCGGATCGCTCCATAATCAGACATGCTATATTGCAGTCTATGTTGATGATCTTTTGATCATCGCTCCAACACCCGCCCTCGTCAATGAAATTAAATCTGCCCTGAAGCAGAGGTTCAATATGACAGATTTAGGGGAGGTGACGTACTTACTCGGGTGGTCCATAGAACGGAACCGCAAAAAACCGAACGATCTTCATCCACCAAGAGAAATATGCAACTAAGGTCCTGGATCGCTTTAAAGATATTGTGACTTATCCCGTCACTACACCAGTTGACCGCAGCATAAAACTTTCTAGTGCCATGAGCCCTCAAACAGAAGCTGATAGAAATATGATGAAAGACATTCCATATCGCGAGGCAGTCGGCAGCCTCATGTATCTTATGATAGGCACTCGCCCTGACCTTGCATACTACATGAGAGAAGTAAGTCAATACCTCTCCAACCCTGGAGAAGAAAACTGGAAAGCAGTAGTTCGAGGATTCAGATACCTACATGGCACAATAAGCCACGGCCTGACTCTGGGTGGAACCATCCAGCAGACTACCCGTCAACTCACGGACAGTCTTACTGCTTTTTCAGACTCTGACTATGCGAGCTGCTTAGATACCCGACGATCTATAGGTGGTTTTGTGACAATGATCGGTAAAAGCCCGATATCGTGGCTTTCTCGAAAACATCATACTGTGGTTTTATCCACAACGGAAGCAGAATATATTGCACCCTGTCATTGCATGCAGGAAGTAATATTTCTAAAAACCCTGCTAAGTAAACTTGGATTTCAATCCGCAAAGCCAACTATAATTCACGAAGACAACTAAAGTTGCATTAAACTTGCAAATAATCCTGAATTGCACGGTAGATCTAAGCATATCGATATACGCTATCACTTTGTGCAAGAATCTGACATACTTAAACAAATGAAAGGAGTGAACAATTTTATTCAAATTATATAATGAAACTCTGCTAATAGTTTGGTTAGCTCTAGTAATAATCCAAACTTTATTACTAAGTATCTTTTAAGTCATGACACAAAAATTAGTAAGAGTGGTAAGAAGTGCCAATTTCGGCCCGAAGCCTCATATAAGCACAAACCGTACCAAACCCAACTTTTTCTATGAAATGACTGCTGTCTAAATGCCAAACGCATTATATTATACCTTTAAAATACCCACACGGACAGTTGTCAATTTTTAAAATAAACATCCGAGTTATAATATCCTAATTGGCTTAAAATACAATAACGGCTTAAACAATGAAATATCACATTGTAGCAAAAGTGCGTAGTGTCAAAATCAATAATTTTATTGCCACCGAGTGTGTAAGAGATAAAGGCAACAGCTACACCAATTTTAAGCTTCATTGCAACCTTCTAGGATCACTTGGACCTACCCCAACTTTTCTAAGGGTAGTATATATTTGTCCAATCAGGATTAAATCAGTCAGTTAGTCGATAAATGCACTGGTCCAATCCAGAGGGGCTGTTGAAGTAAATGGATTGTCTCAGTATATTTACCCTTTTATAAGATGTAATAAAGAAGCATTACCCTTTGTACTCTTTGAAGAATAATAATACACAAGAGGATTAGTGGCATTGAATCCGCTACACTTGCACTTATATGTGCATATATACATAAAGTGTAAGTGTTTCTACTGAGGTATAGGAACTCTACCTGAATGTCTCTACAGACATAATGCTTAGTGTCTTTGATAAAAGTAAAATATAATTATTTTTGCCTTCTTGCAAGCAAGTTCTTTCTCTACCTTCACTACTTCTACGCGCAACGTGCTATCACTTCAACATTGTACATGGGAGACAGCGTAAGAGCGCTAAGATGGCGCCCCATGGGTCCGTCGGATCATAGACGACCTACGTGAGTTCAAACTCCTGGTCACGTTTGATTTCTGCCATTGAAAGAATTTTGACGTCCATTGTTGTGACATGTTGCAATAACGAGGGAAAAGGCTGTCATGAGTGCAGAAGCCACAAGACTTTAAAGTCTTTTGTTGCTAGTACGAGGTCTGTCGCTGGACAATGACAAATCCAATGCAAACCTAACGATATGTCTTATCTCTAGCTACGCGTCTATTTGTTTCATAGACGGAACAGCGCGCAGATCCGCGAAAATGTGGCAGAAAAATTAGGCGAAGTCGCTGCGCGCTCGCCCGAGTTTTGCGCCTTTATTGTGCAACAGCTGCGGCCGCTAACCATCGATCCCGAGTGGGAAATTCGTATTGATGTCGTGGCGCGATCTTTGCGGACCGAGGATGGAAACGTTGCAGATCTGTTTGCGTTGGTCTCTCGTGTGTAAATTTATGCCGTTGGTATCAATTAACAATGCAAAACGGCACATGAATGACAATTTCTTGTTTGGTGGTGCTGTAGTTGGCACCCACGAAGCTTTGGACGTGGCCCTAAATTGAAAGACAGTGGATGTCACGAAAATGGTGCCGGAGGGTGCGCCGCTCCTCCGCAGTGGTGGCGAAGTAGGTAGATGATTTTGTTGAAAACTATGGTAGGTACTTGACAAAAGCCTTGATTTGTGCGATAGGAATACCTATATACGACAAATTTGACGGAAGAAGAGCGGCGTTAAAGCAGCGTCGTCTGTTATTTAAACGTCTCAGTGGAGCAAGTGAATCAATTTTGAAAACGCGCGAAGATGTGGTGTAGTCGCTCTCAGAAAATCTTCCTGAGACGCGAACACCCACGGGGGTCCCAGACGACTGACTATCGGAGGGGGTACTCCGTCCATCCGAGTCATGATCCGATCCGGCATCCGGCCGGCTAGATCGGTCACTTCCATCCGCTTGATCGTGACTGCTCGGATGTTGCATGTTGAAAGCTCACCTTGTGTACCCGTCAGTACTGGGTGGTTTGCTCTCCTGGTGGACCCTAGGGCGAAAAGTGTAAATCCGTCCAATAGGGAGATGAGGGTTAGGACTAGGGGTAGCTCCTGGGCGGAAATCGTCACCGGGGAGCTCGTCTGGCAATACACTTGAACTTTGTATAGTGCCGGCTGGGCCGAGAATAGTCGATCGGCCAGCTAAACCAATAAGACACTTGAAGTTTGTATAGTGCCGGCTGGACCGAGAATAATCAATCGGCCAGCTAAACCAATAACAATGAAGGGCGAATCCAAATGTGTACGTAAGGTAGATATAACTCCACACTCTTCCACAGAAGGCCAAAATGTCACCACTTCCCAATACTTAATACCGTGTTCAAAACACGGGCGACTTGAGGTGAGTATACGAAGTCGCCGCGACTCCCGGTCAGGGGACTTCCGGTGGGTTAACTTAACCTTCCCCGGGCAAACCAATAACAGCAAGAGGGGACCTTGTTAGCCCTCTGCCGTGAACCAATAAAAGCGACTTGCGTCTAAGAAAGCGAAACGTATACTGATTTATCCTATATCCAATACTCCCTTTGTGTAACCTACCCCAAATAACACGGCTGACCAGTCATGTACCTTACCCAACGTAACCCGGCTAACTCCGACTTTGTGTACCCGCCTGGCCGGTACAGCAACCCCAGATGGTACCAACCCGGCCGGTACACCGAACCCATCTGGTACCAGTCCGAATGGTACATTGTACCCGGCCGGCTCGGCCGGATAGCCACCCATCCGCGCTCCTCGGCCGCTGGCGCTTAGCAATTCCTTGGCGGCTTCTCATCCGATCCGGGTGCCTCCTTCATCCACTAGAACAATCATCTTCCTTCAGGCTCCCTTCACTCAATCCTTACAAACAATCCGCCGCCTCGGCCGTCCGCCATCCGCGCCTCGGCCGTCCAACATCCGTGGCCTTGCCGTCCGCTTAGCCCGCCTGTTCGACTATCCACGCCCCTTGTCATGTCCACCAGCCTGATTTCCAGCCTGGCGCCGCCCGGCCGCTTGTAGACTTCCTCGGCGGCGACTATCCGGTGCCCGCGCCCTTGGTCCGTATTTCCGCCAATCAGAATGCGCCCTTTGGAAAGTACTTTGCATTATTTCATAAGTCGCTTCACCACAGCCGCCCCTGAGTCGCGTCACGGCCGCACAACGGTTGGGGCACGATCTCACTCGAACTCACTTGACCTGATACCGCTCATCCATGCCTCGCTTTGGTACGTCACCCCACTAATTTATAACATTTCCGTGAACCCGGTCGGTCTCCCCACCGGCTGGCAAGCATGTCCACCAATGCTGACATTATCTTGGTTTACCTCCAGTCTTGCAAATTGACAAGGCCAACGTCTGTCGTCTCGTTCTCGTGGACGACGACTCGCCTGCCAGCGGGGTGGAAATCGCAAAACCGCCGAAATCGTCCCGCACTCCCGATCTGGTGCTGTCGACCGCCGACGCCGAGGCTGCGCTCCGCGTCCACGGCCAAGCCTGCGGCGACCGAGACAGATTGAAGGCCGTCGTCTCTTCCCTTCGGGCGGAGCTTCGATCCTGTCAGGACAACTATGAAGCTCTGTCTCAGAGCTTCAAAACTTCTTGCGCGATGCTGGACCGCTTGAACCCCCGGGTCGCCGAGCTGAAACTCAGTCGCAAAACAGCGGAGGATGAGGTGGCCCGCCTCAGGGCCATTGTGGGTCAGCTTACGGACGCTCTACAGCAAGCTGCCGCGCCATCCGCCCCCATCTCCGAAACGGCGGGGATGGAGAAAAGGCTGGAGATGTTGACCGCCCAAGTGGATAGCTTGGAGCATATCCAGGCTGACTTGGTCCGTCAACTCGCCGCTGCCAACCGCCGGGCCGATGAAGCTGCCGTTCGGGGTCCATCTCCGGAAATAATCGATCTCCAGAAACAGGTGGCCGATCTCGAGCGCCAAGTCGCCATCCTGACGGGAGAGCGAAACCGCCTCCGCATGTTGGAAGACGTCGTCGAGCCTCTCCGGACTGCCAATCGGGAATTGGTCCAACGATCTAAGCTTCAGCGTAAGTGCCTCATCTCCTCTTACGTTGTGGCCCAGTCGCTTACAGCCCTTATTTTCTTGTCACTCCGCAGTTCAACAGCTGGAACAGCTGAAGCAGCAATCTGCTAAAATTCCGGACATGTCTCGGGAACTTACGCACCTTCGTACCCGGCTCCGCCAGGTGTCCCAAGACCTGGATAAAGTGCGGGACAACCGAGACCACCTGCGCGACTCCCACGCCCAGGCCCTTCGCCAAATCTCGGATCTGGAGCGGCAGTTGCAGGAAGCCACTTCTCGGCAACAGGAGTTGCGGTCTGAGCTATACCAGGCCCGCCAAGAGAATTCCGACGCCCATGCTATACTGGCTCGGGCGGACCGTGTTTGTCATGCCATGCTGGATAAAGAGGATCGTTTTAGGTCCTTGTTGTGTGGACTTCAAGACCAGCTCGAGGCGACTCGGAGCCAGGCCGCTCCCCTTTTGCAAGCTCCTCCCAATGTACGGGAATCCGTCTTGTCTGTCTTGGGGATGGTGGATCAGTGGAAGACTTCTCCGCCGAACCCAACCCCGTTGCCCGCTGCAGCAGAGTCGGAACCTGAGGAACTTCCCGCCGGCTCCGACTCGCCCCTTGCCGGTCCAAACTCTTCGTCCGCCTCGGCAGGATCGCGGGGCCAAAAACGTCCGGCCGGCTCTAGCCCTCCTTTGGCCGGTGCTAACCCGCCTAAGAAGCAGAAGCCGAGCGAATCCCCACCCTCGCGCCAGTGTCCTCCGGACAAGTCGGGCGACGGGGAAGAGCTCGGGTCGGAAAGCGATGACAGCTTGTTCGCGAAACGGTCCCCTCTTCCATCTCCTCAATACACTCCCGGTAGAACCGGTCTCACCCCCAGTTCTAACTTTGAAGAGGACTCGGAATCCGAAGCGGCCGTGGCCCCATCCGGGTCAGCGGCCGCGCCCTCTTCTGGGCCAGCGGCCGCGTCGCCTGATTCTTCCTCGGACTCAGGGTCATCCTCCCCTTCGGTTATCTATGATGATGACGAAGAAGACGAGGATTACGAGGCCCAGCGAGTCAGTGTTGCGTTATCCCGTTCTCGCGCGGATACCCGTCGCCGCCTTTCCAGTTCCGGTGGGCGAACGACGGGTCAAATGGAATCCGATCAGATCATCGATCTGCAGACTCCGCCGCCGGCAGGTTTTGGCTCCGGAGAACATGAGCCGTCCGACCCATCCTTGCTTCCCAGCATCGTCGACACCCCGGCCGCTCCGGTCGCGCGTAACTCGAGTTCCAACGGAGTGGCCGAGGAGAAAGTGGAAGACAACGACGAGGACATCCCTGATCAGTGGTTGGCTCCTCCCGACCTGAGTGATTCAGCAGAACCTCTCTCCCAGACTCCGGCCAAAAAACGGCGATCAACCCCGGCCGGGTCACGTCCCACACGTCGACCCCCCGACCGGCAGCCAAACCTAAGGTCCGGAAGAGTGCTCTACCCCCTGCGCCCTCTTTTCCCAAACTTCCGCTTCTGTGGTTATCGGGCGGGCGCTTCCCCAGTGGGGCGGATCGGTCCGCCATACTACCTTGGCCAGTCGAGCAACTGAGCAATACCAGTCTAGCTGATATCTCCAGTTCCCAACTCGCTCACTCCCTATCCCGTCCACCTCTCTGGTTGTTCCCTCGATCTCACAAGACGCCATCCTCAGAGACTTGGAACCCTGACCTGATGGGATCGGGCGCCATCGACGCACTCATGGAGACCAAACCTTGGAAAATCCTGAACACCAAGATGCCGGATATGGGGCTTCCATCCAGCCCATGGTTCACGGAATTCAAGGCGAGACTTCATGATTTCACCGTGACTCACGCTTGGGCCATCTGGGAGTCTACCCACTTCCTGTACATCTCTGCAGAGGACAAGCGAGTGGACGAATCCCTCCGCAGGTACTCTCTTGCCCGTAAGAATCGTCGGGGGCGAGCTTCCGAGGCGTGGGTCCGTCTGTGTACGTTCATCATGGAGGGTATCCGGGATGGTAACTGTGACTTGGACCTGTTTCTCTTCCCGTTCATGCTCCATCTACCAAACCGCAGGAGCGGAAATGCAGCGGAAGGAGGGACGTGGTATCCCGGCCTAGGTGCGCTGGATCAGACCACCTCCCTTTCCGAATCTTTGGAGGCCATTGACCAGCAAGATCCTTGGCGCAATCAATACCGCGCACGGCCCTCCGACCACCCTGGACTTCGGGTGACTCGGCTCCACGGCAAGTACAGTCATCCACGGGGATGAGTAGTCGGGCTTGCTTTAATTCTTTTATTTCTCTCATTTCTCTTTTAATATATCCATCCGTTCCTCTTTCGTTCCCACTCCAAACATTTACTGTTGACTACTAACCGTGGTTAGTCTCGTCCGGCCTGCTTGGGGGTCCGCCTAGAGGGACCTTTTATTGCTGCAGGGCACTTCTTGGTCCGATCGGGCGTGGACGCCCTGTTCCCAGTCACGGTCGCTATATTCCTCTTCCACGGGACGGCTGGATCCGGGCGAGGGATCCTCGTCTCTAGCGGCCGGTTTGATTATCTCCGGTAGCTTGTTCATCTCCGCCAATCCGTCCAACAATCCTGGATCTGAAACGGTGAGACCGATCTGATCTCGCATGGCCAAGGTGGCCAGATGGTCTGCGCTGTTGTTCCACTCTCGTTTGACATGTAACAGTTCATGTTCCGGCCACTTCCGCAGGGCGGACATGACCCGATCGTTCAGCAGTCTCAGCCGTGGCGCCTTACAATCTATCTCTCCTGTGATTTGCCGGATCACTAGGTTGGAATCACCACATATGATGATCCGCCCCTGTGTCCGGCCAGCCAACAGATCTAGGGAAAGCAACAATCCTCTATACTCCGCTTCGTTCACCGTGATGCCAGGCGTGAAATCCGAGGCGGCCGCGATCACCTTCCATTCGGGCAGCTTCCACAAAATGGCACTATAGGCCCCGACCCCTTTCTTTACACTCGCCGACCCATCGAAACTCAAAACCATTAGTTCCTCCGTGGGTCCCACTGTTGGCGGCGGTAATACGATAGTTTGTCGAGGCTGCTTCCGAGGTGCGATCGCTATCAGTGCTTCCTCCACTTCTGCCCTGGGGGTAATGCTGGCAGCCAGTGTGCCCAATATTTCCTCTTCCCCTTTAGTACACTTAATCACTTCGAGGGACCACTGAGACAGCAGAGCCGCCCATCTCCCCAGCCGGCCATCAATTCCATTCGCCGTCAGGAGCCATGATAGGGTCGACCGTCTAGATAGTACTTTGATAGGTCGAGACACCAGCATAGTATAACACACATCCAAGATCCGCAATAGAGCCAAAACTTCTTTATCCACCAATCCGTAATTGACTTCATTAACTTTCAAGGTCCGGCTGGTGAAGGTCACGGGACAGTACACTCCGTCATGATCTTGCACGAGAGCGGCCGAGATGGCCCACTTGTTAGCGTAGATGATGACCACCGGAGTCTTATTAACATCGAAATGTTTCAGGACCGGTGTGGTCGCCATCTTCGCTTTTAACATACCAAAGGCCACCATCGCTCAGGTTATGTGGTCGTCCGGGCCGGCCGCTTGTCTGGGCGGAAAAGGGCGCCTTCTCATTGGCTGAAATAACTGAAAAGGGCGCCTTCTCATTGGCTGAAATAACCGAAAAGGTCGCCTTCTCATTGGTTGATATTGCCGCAAAGGGCACCTTCTCATTGGTTGATATTGCCGGCCCGGCTTGCGTATCCGCTTGCCTATCCCGCTCTCTCAGCTTATGGTAATCCACCTCCCGCAACTCATACAAGACCGCCGCATAGACGGCAAAATCCTCGATGAACCGACTGTAATAATTCAGGCTGCCCAAAAAGGATTGCATAGCCTTTAGGGATCTCGGGAAAGGCAGATTACTCAGGGACTCCAAATCCTTCGGATTAGCCTCCAATCCGGCAATCGAAACCTGATGACCCAAATAGGTCACCTTAGTCTTCCCCCAGAAACTCTTAACCACACTAATCGAAAGATTTCACTTTTCACACGTAATCATCAACTTCTCCACTTTGTCACACAGTAAATCCCAGGTAGTTGCCGTAACGAGAATGTCATCAATGTAAGACCGCCGCCCCAAAACTGAAGGTTTTGGGTCGGGGTCCGGGTCACCTTCGGTGAACACATCTCCGACCAGAGCCGGATCTTGATCCGCCTTGATCTTGAAGTGTCCGTACAGCGCGTTATCTATCAGCCGTTGATAAATCTGCGGGGCATTCTTCAGACCGAACGGCATCCGAATCCACTCGAACAACCCGAAAGGCGTCACGAACGCAGAGATCTCCCGTGCACGATCGGTCATAGAGACCACCCAGAATCCACTGGCCATGTCCAATGAGCAATACCACAAACTTTATCCAAATCCTCCAGCAGGTCGTTTATCAGCGGCATCGGATAAACCATCAGCTTAGTCAGCCGGTTCACCAGCCGGTAATCAATGCACAACCTTATATCCACCACATTCTTCTTAATAATAATTACAATGGGCGAAGCCCATGGCGAGGTGGACGGCTGAATTATCTTGGTGGCCAGCAAACCCTTGATAAGCTCTGACAGCTTTTCCCGATACTGGGGGGCGACTCTTTGGCATCTCTGTGCGACCGGCTTGGCGCCTCCCACATCAATATCACATACCGCCCCATGGGCGGCCGGAGGAAGTGCGTTCCCTGGTCCGATCAACAGATGTCGTCTTTTCCATATAATATCCTTCAATCTGGTGATCTCCTCCGGGGTGTTCACATCCGGGTCTCCCACTTGTAGATCGTCGATAGTGACCGCTGGGGGGCAGGGGGTCACCTCAGGTAGCACCGCCATCTGATCTTCCATGCCTTCAACATATAGCTCGCCCCCTTCATGAATGCAGACTTGGTCGGCTTCGGCTGCTTCGGGATCTTGATCGGCCGGCTGGGCCGATCCGCCTTCACTTCGGTCGTCAAACCAACTGTCATCGGGGTTGACCGCATATGCAACTCTGCTTGGTCCTTTCTCCCGACCCTGTCGTTCGTCCGTCTTCCTCTGAGTGGGCAAAACCAGTTCCGCGATCGGGGCGTAGCTTCGGCCAATACATTCAGCCGGATCCGGCGACGGCCGGCTCCGCGTCAATATTTTAGAAGGGGTCCGGTACTCGGGTTTATCCACCATCGAAGTCTGGTCCTCTTCTAATTCTTCCTCTTCGCTGACCAGATCGGTGGTTGCCTGAAAAGCCAGGTTTTGCCACTCGATATAGCGTCTTGAGCCAATAGTGACATAGCCCGGCCGGCGGGGTACTTTGTCCTCGGCCAGCCACATTCCAATAATCACATCTTCATGCAAGGTGAGGGGCTTTTCAGAGATGTTGGTCACGCTTATGGAGTTAAGATGACCACCCCCCTTAACAAACGAGGGTACCCAGCACTCGCCCCTTGTCAGCCATAGCTTACTCCGCCGGTCGTGTGGTCGTAACATTACTTCCACCGCTTTTCCCACTGGCACCGTTACAAACTGACCTAACTTGAGGAACTGGACGTGGGCGCCATATAAAGGCCGCCGGCCGGCCAGCTGGATCTGTACCTCGTCCGGCAACGTCAGTGTTTCATGCGATAAGTCCAGCCGTATGCCGGCCGGGACCATAAAATCCATGCCCAAAATTGCATCCTGCCCGGCCAGCTTGCCTACCCAGGCGGTAAAATAATATACCAAAGACCCAGCTAACGTAATCTTGACTCTTGTCCTTCCTTGGGTCATGTATGAACTTTCTCCAATGCCGATACATTCCTGCCGCTTCGTCTCGTCTATCTCACACCCCACCTTACGAGCAAAGGTGGTGTCCACGATAGACACTTCTGCGCCAGAGTCGAACAGCATGGTAGCTTTCTGGTTATTGATTTTTCCATCCGCCTTGGCCTGCTTGAACCATTTATCCGGCGAGTGATACTTCCAATAACCTCGCGACTCGCCAGGTAACAGGTTTAATTCCATTCGCACTTCAGACCGGGAATACTCATCCGTCCGTATACTGCTCACCAGGAAGGGGTCAGCCGTGCCGGCCGGGGACCGGATGACGTAATCGTCAAACTTACATGTATTGTCGGTTATCCTTTGCTTTGCTTCTTGATTATCCTCTTTACCGACATATGCATAGATACTAACACTAGACCGCTCGGCTCGAACCAGATTCCAACCTGGCGAGCGATCTAGTTTAACATCTTTTCCACTCCGGGCGGCAGCATTCCAGCATGCTTGGTCGGGACGTACCACTTCTTCATCTGGTTGTAGAATTCTTCAATTGGGCACAGTCCCGCCTCATGCACCTCCCCGCAAGTCTTACACGTGAACAGGCAGTGTTCCGCCGGGTGTCCCTTCCTCTCGCACTTCTTGCACGTCAGCCGCTTCCAACAGCTCCGGTCGTCATGCTTGATGGACCCACAGTGGGTGCACTTGCGCCTGGGGTAATCCTGGTCAGTTCGAGCCGGAAAACTCTTCGACTGACCGGACCCGGCTGGCAGCCTGGACGGCTGACTGGCTTCTGCCGAGAAAAGGTACCGATACTGTTCCTCCTCAGACTCGCCCCCAGATCACTGATACTCCTCTTCCGAGCTGGTCGCGTCTGACTCTCGGGCGACCATGCGGACGGCTCGGGCCGTCCTGGTAGATGGCGGCCGGCCTCCTTGTTCCGCGTTGAATCGGGACTTGAAACGGCCGGTTCCAACTGCCGCCTTGAGGCCTCGCTTCTTCGCTCTTAGGTACGTGCGCAACGTCAATTCCAGCTCCGTGGTATTCTTCAACCGCAGTAACGCCAGCTGGTCTGCCAGCTCCCGATCGTCCAACGTGCTGATGAAATGTTCCACATGTTCACGGGCGGCTTCCGACCGGCTGGCATCTTCTTTAACGGGGATATCCGCCCTCATGCCAGCGACATTTAAGCGATGGAGATACTCCAGGGGGGTCTCATCCGCTCGCTTCTTGGTGTGGAAATATTGTCGCGCCGCTGACATTCCAGCTCCGCAGTATTGTTCCTCGAACGCACCGGCCAGTCCCCTCCAATTTCCTCGGGTTTCCCGGCTGAGCTGTTGGATCCAGTGTTTCGCTGGTCCCTTCATCAAATCCCCGAAGATCAGGCATTTCTCATAGTCCGACGTCCGGTCTCTGAGAAATGCCGACTTCGTCTTGCTCAGCCATCCTCGGGCTTGGTCCTCGT
>MIQA02019599.1:0-11232 GCA_001887855.2 Sclerospora graminicola
GGGGTCCCAGACGACTGACTATCGGAGGGGGTACTCCGTCCATCCGAGTCATGATCCGATCCGGCATCCGGCCGGCTAGATCGGTCACTTCCATCCGCTTGATCGTGACTGCTCGGATGTTGCATGTTGAAAGCTCACCTTGTGTACCCGTCAGTACTGGGTGGTTAGCTCTCCTGGTGGACCCTAGGGCGAAAAGTGTAAATCCGTCCAATAGGGAGATGAGGGTTAGGACTAGGGGTAGCTCCTGGGCGGAAATCGTCACCGGGGAGCTCGTCTGGCAATACACTTGAACTTTGTATAGTGCCGGCTGGGCCGAGAATAGTCGATCGGCCAGCTAAACCAATAGGACACTTGAAGTTTGTATAGTGCCGGCTGGACCGAGAATAATCAATCGGCCAGCTAAACCAATAACAATGAAGGGCGAATCCAAATGTGTATGTAAGGCAGATATAACTCCACACTCTTCCACAGAAGGCCAAAATGTCACCACTTCCCAATACTTAATACCGTGTTCAAAACACGGGCGACTTGAGGTGAGTATACGAAGTCGCCGCGACTCCCGGTCAGGGGACTTCCGGTGGGTTAACTTAACCTTCCCCGGGCAAACCAATAACAGCAAGAGGGGACCTTGTTAGCCCTCTGCCGTGAACCAATAAAAGCGACTTGCGTCTAAGAAAGCGAAACGTATACTGATTTATCCTATATCCAATACTCCCTTTGTGTAACCTACCCCAAATAACACGGCTGTCCAGTCATGTGCCTTACCCAAAGTAGCCCGGCTAACTCCGACTTTGTGTACCCGCCTGGCCGGTACACCAACCCCAGATGGTACCAACCCGGCCGGTACACCGAACCCATCTGGTACCAGTCCGAATGGTACATTGTACCCGGCCGGCTCGGCCGGATAGCCACCCATCCGAGCTCCTCGGCCGCTGGCGCTAGCAATTCCTTGGCGGCTTCTCATCCGATCCGGGTGCCTCCTTCATCCACTAGAACAATCATCTTCCTTCAGGCTCCCTTCACTCATTCCTTACAAACAATCCGCCGCCTCGGCCTTCCGGCATCCGCGCCTCGGCCGTCCAACATCCGTGGCCTTGCCGTCCGCTTAGCCCGCCTGTTCGACTATCCACGCCCCTTGTCATGTCCACCAGCCTGATTTCCAGCCTGGCGCCGCCCGGCCGCTTGTAGACTTCCTCGGCGGCGACTATCCGGTGCCCACGCCCTTGGTCCGTATTTCCGCCAATCAGAATGCGCCCTTTGGAAAGTACTTTGCATTATTTCATAAGTCGCTTCACCACAGCCGCCCCTGAGTCGCGTCACGGCCGCACAACGGTTGGGGCACGATCTCACTCGAACTCACTTGACCTGATACCGCTCATCCATGCCTCGCTTTGGTACGTCACCCCACTAATTTATAACATTTCCGTGAACCCGGTCGGTCTCCCCACCGGCTGGCAAGCATGTCCACCAATGCTGACATTATCTTGGTTTACCTCCAGTCTTGCAAATTGACAAGGCCAACGTCTGTCGTCTCGTTCTCGTGGACGACGACTCGCCTGCTAGCGGGGTGGAAATCGCAAAACCGCCGAAATCGTCCCGCACTCCCGATCTGGTGTTGTCGACCGCCGACGCCGAGGCTGCGCTCCGCGTCCACGGCCAAGCCTGCGGCGACCGAGACAGATTGAAGGCCGTCGTCTCTTCCCTTCGGGCGGAGCTTCGATCCTGTCAGGACAACTATGAAGCTCTGTCTCAGAGCTTCAAAACTTCTTGCGCGATGCTGGACCGCTTGAACCCCCGGGTCGCTGAGCTGAAACTCAGTCGCAAAACAGCGGAGGATGAGGTGGCCCGCCTCAGGGCCATTGTGGGTCAGCTTACGGACGCTCTACAGCAAGCTGCCGCGCCATCCGCCCCCATCTCCGAAACGGCGGGGATGGAGAAAAGGCTGGAGATGTTGACCGCCCAAGTGGATAGCTTGGAGCATATCCAAGCTGACTTGGTCCGTCAACTCGCCGCTGCCAACCGCCGGGCCGATGAAGCTGCCGTTCGGGGTCCATCTCCGGAAATAATCGATCTCCAGAAACAGGTGGCCGATCTCGAGCGCCAAGTCGCCATCCTGACGGGAGAGCGAAACCGCCTCCGCATGTTGGAAGACGTCGTCGAGCCTCTCCGGACTGCCAATCGGGAATTGGTCCAACGATCTAAGCTTCAGCGTAAGTGCCTCATCTCCTCTTACGTTGTGGCCCAGTCGCTTACAGCCCTTATTTTCTTGTCACTCCGCAGTTCAACAGCTGGAACAGCTGAAGCAGCAATCTGCTAAAATTCCGGACATGTCTCGGGAACTTACGCACCTTCGTACCCGGCTCCGCCAGGTGTCCCAAGACCTGGATAAAGTGCGGGACAACCGCGACCACCTGCGCGACTCCCACGCCCAGGCCCTTCGCCAAATCTCGGATCTGGAGCGGCAGTTGCAGGAAGCCACTTCTCGGCAACAGGAGTTGCGGTCTGAGCTATACCAGGCCCGCCAAGAGAATTCCGACGCCCATGCTATACTGGCTCGGGCGGACCGTGTTTGTCATGCCATGCTGGATAAAGAGGATCGTTTTAGGTCCTTGTTGTGTGGACTTCAAGACCAGCTCGAGGCGACTCGGAGCCAGGCCGCTCCCCTTTTGCAAGCTCCTCCCAAGGTACGGGAATCCGTCTTGTCTGTCTTGGGAATGGTGGATCAGTGGAAGACTTCTCCGCCGAACCCAACCCCGTTGCCCGCTGCAGCAGAGTCGGAACCTGAGGAACTTCCCGCCGGCTCCGACTCGCCCCTTGCCGGTCCAAACTCTTCGTCCGCCTCGGCAGGATCGCGGGGCCAAAAACGTCCGGCCGGCTCTAGCCCTCCTTTGGCCGGTGCTAACCCGCCTAAGAAGCAGAAGCCGAGCGAATCCCCACCCTCGCGCCAGTGTCCTCCGGACAAGTCGGGCGACGGGGAAGAGCTCGGGTCGGAAAGCGATGACAGCTTGTTCGCGAAACGGTCCCCTCTTCCATCTCCTCAATACACTCCCGGTAGAACCGGTCTCACCCCCAGTTCTATCTCTGAAGAGGACTCGGAATCCGAAGCGGCCGTGGCCCCATCCGGGTCAGCGGTCGCGTCGCCTGATTCTTCCTCGGACTCAGGGTCATCCTCCCCTTCGGTTATCTATGATGATGACGAAGAAGACGAGGATTACGAGGCCCAGCGAGTCAGTGTTGCGTTATCCCGTTCTCGCGCGGATACCCGTCGCCGCCTTTCCAGTTCCGGTGGGCGAACGACGGGTCAAATGGAATCCGATCAGATCATCGATCTGCAGACTCCGCCGCCGGCAGGTTTTGGCTCCGGAGAACATGAGCCGTCCGACCCATCCTTGCTTCCCAGCATCGTCGACACCCCGGCCGCTCCGGTCGCGCGTAACTCGAGTTTCAACGGAGTGGCCGAGGAGAAAGTGGAAGACAACGACGAGGACATCCCTGATCAGTGGTTGACTCCTCCCGACCTGAGTGATTCAGCAGAACCTCTCTCCCAGACTCCGGCCAAAAAACGGC
Source organism: Sclerospora graminicola (assembly GCA_001887855.2). Taxonomy (NCBI): domain Eukaryota; phylum Oomycota; class Peronosporomycetes; order Peronosporales; family Peronosporaceae; genus Sclerospora; species Sclerospora graminicola. The sequence continues at coordinate 3,568 of MIQA02019599.1, forward strand.
GATCAACCCCGGCCGGGTCACGTCCCACACGTCGACCCCCCCCGACCGGCAGCCAAACCTAAGGTCCGGAAGAGTGCTCTACCCCCTGCGCCCTCTTTTCCCAAACTTCCGCTTCTGTGGTTATCGGGCGGGCGCTTCCCCAGTGGGGCGGATCGGTCCGCCATACTACCTTGGCCAGTCGAGCAACTGAGCAATACCAGTCTGGCTGATATCTCCAGTTCCCAGCTCGCTCACTCCCTATCCCGTCCACCTCTCTGGTTGTTCCCTCGATCTCACAAGACGCCATCCTCAGAGACTTGGAACCCTGACCTGATGGGATCGGGCGCCATCGACGCACTCATGAAGACCAAACCTTGGAAAATCCTGAACACCAAGATGCCGGATATGGGGCTTCCATCCAGCCCATGGTTCACGGAATTCAAGGCGAGACTTCATGATTTCACCGTGACTCACGCTTGGGCCATCTGGGAGTCTACCCACTTCCTGTACATCTCTGCAGAGGACAAGCGAGTGGACGAATCTCTCCGCAGGTACTCCCTTGCCCGTAAGAATCGTCGGGGGCGAGCTTCCGAGGCGTGGGTCCGTCTGTGTACGTTCATCATGGAGGGTATCCGGGATGGTAAATGTGACTTGGACCTGTTTCTCTTCCCGTTCATGCTCCATCTACCAAACCGCAGGAGCGGAAATGCAGCGGAAGGAGGGACGTGGTATCCCGGCCTAGGTGCGCTGGATCAGACCACCTCCCTTTCCAAATCCTTGGCGGCCATTGACCAGCAAGATCCTTGGCGCAATCAATACCGCGCACGGCCCTCCGACCACCCTGGACTTCGGGTGACTCGGCTCCACGGCAAGTACAGTCATCCACGGGGATGAGTAATCGGGCTTGCTTTAATTCTTTTATTTCTCTCATTTCTCCTTTAATATATCCATCCGTTCCTCTTTCGTTCCCACTCCAAACATTTACTGTTGACTACTAACCGTGGTTAGTCTCGTCCGGCCTGCTTGGGGTCCGCCTAGAGGGACCTTTTATTGCTGCAGGGCACTTCTTGGTCCGATCGGGCGTGGACGCCCTGTTCCCAGTCACGGTCGCTATATTCCTCTTCCACGGGACGGCTGGATCCGGGCGAGGGATCCTCGTCTCTAGCGGCCGGTTTGATTATCTCCGGTAGCTTGTTCATCTCCGCCAATCCGTCCAACAATCCTGGATCTGAAACGGTGAGACCGATCTGATCTCGCATGGCCAAGGTGGCCAGATGGTCTGCGCTGTTGTTCCACTCTCGTTTGACATGTAACAGTTCATGTTCCGGCCACTTCCGCAGGGCGGACATGACCCGATCGTTCAGCAGTCTCAGCTGTGGCGCCTTACAATCTATCTCTCCTGTGATTTGCCGGATCACTAGGTTGGAATCACCACATATGATGATCCGCCCCTGTGTCCGGCCAGCCAACAGATCTAGGCAAAGCAACAGTCCTCTATACTCCGCTTCGTTCACCGTAATGCCAGGCGTGAAATCCGAGGCGGCCGCGACCACTTTCCATTCGGGCAGCTTCCACACAATGGCACTATAGGCCCCGACCCCTTTCTTTACACTCGCCGACCCATCGAAACTCAAAACCATTAGTTCCTCCATGGGTCCCACTGTTGGCGGCGGTAATACGATAGTTTGTCGAGGCTGCTTCCGAGGCGCGATCGCTATCAGTGCTTCCTCCACTTCTGCCCTGGGGGTAATGCTGGCAGCCAGTGTGCCCAGTATTTCCTCTTCCCCTTTAGTACACTTAATCACTTCGAGGGACCACTGAGACAACAGAGCCGCCCATCTCCCCAGCCGGCCGTCAATTCCATTCGCCGTCAGGAGCCATGATAGGGTCGACCGTCTAGATAGTACTTTGATAGGCCGAGACACCAGCATAGTATAACACACATCCAAGATCCGCAATAGAGCCAAAACTTCTTTATCCACCAATCCGTAATTGACTTCATTAACTTTCAGGGTCCGGCTGGTGAAGGTCACGGGACAGTACACTCCGTCATGATCTTGCACGAGAGCGGCCGAGATGGCCCACTTGTTAGCGTAGATGATGACCACCGGAGTCTTATTAACATCGAAATGTTTCAGGACCCGTGTGGTCGCCATCTTCGCTTTTAACATACCAAAGGCCACCATCGCTCGGGTCATGTGGTCGTCCGGGCCGGCCGCTTGTCTGGGCGGAAAGGGCGCCTTCTCATTGGCTGAAATAATCGAAAAGGGTGCCTTCTCATTGGCAGAAATAATCGAAAAGGGCGCCTTCTCATTGCCTGATATTGCCGGCCCGGCTTGCCCGTCTCCGCTTGCCTATCCTGCTCTCTCAGCTTTTGGTAATCCACCTCCCGCAACTCATACAAGACCGCCGCATAAACTGCAAAATCCTCGATGAACCGACTGTAATAATTCAGGCTGCCCAAAAAGGATTGCATAGCCTTTAGGGATCGCGGGAAAGGCAGATTACTCAAGGACTCCAAATCCTTCGGATTAGCCTCCAATCCGGCAATCGAAACTTGATGACCCAGATAGGTCACCTTAGTTTTTCCCCAGAAACTCTTAACCACACTAATCGAAAGATTCCACTTTTCACACGTAATCATCAACTTCTCCACTTTGTCACACAGTAAATCCCAGGTAGTTGCCGTAACGAGAATGTCATCAATGTAAGACCGCCGCCCCAAAACTGAAGGTTTTGGGTCGGGGTCCGGGTCACCTTCGGTGAACACATCCCCGACCAGAGCCGGATCTTGATCCGCCTTGATCTTGAAGTGTCCGTACAGCGCGTTATCTATCAGCCGTTGATAAATCTGCGGGGCATTCTTCAGACCGAACGGCATCCGGTTCCACTCGAACAACCCGAAGGGCGTCACGAACGCAGAGATCTCCCGTGCACGATCGGTCATAGAGACCACCCAGAATCCACTGGCCATGTCCAATGAGCAATACCACAAAACTTTATCCAAGTCCTCCAGCAGGTCGTTTATCAGCGGCATCGGGTAAACCATCAGCTTAGTCAGCCGGTTCACCAGCCGGTAGTCAATGCACAACCTTATATCCACCCCATTCTTCTTAATAATAATTACAATGGGCGAGGCCCATGGCGAGGTGGACGGCTGAATTATCTTGGTGGCCAGCAAACCTTTGATAAGCTCTGACAGCTTTTCCCGATACTGGGGGGCGACTCTTCGGCATCTCTGTGCGACCGGCTTGGCGCCTCCCACATCAATATCACATACCGCCCCATGGGCGGACGGAGGAAGTGCGTTCCCTGGTCCGATCAGCAGATGTCGTCTTTTCCATATAATATCCTTCAATCTGCCGATCTCCTCCGGGGTGTTCACATCCGGGTCTCCCACTTGTAGATCGTCGATAGTGACCGCTGGGGGGCAGGGGGTTACCTCAGGTAGTACCGCCATCTGATCCTCCATGCCTTCAACATATAGCTCGCCCCCTTCATGAATGCAGACTTGGTCGGCTTCGGCTGCTTCGGGATCTTGATCGGCCGGCTGGGCCGATCCGCCTTCACTTCGGTCGTCAAACCAACTGTCATCGGGGTTGACCGCATATGCAACTCCGCTTGCTCCTTTCTCCCGACCCTGTCGTTCGTCCGTCTTCCTCTGAGTGGGCAAAACCAGTTCCGCGATCGGGGCGTAGCCTCGGCCAATACATTCAGCCAGATCCGGCGACGGCCGGCTCCGCGTCAATATTTTAGAAGGGGTCCGGTACTCGGGTTTATCCACCATCGGAGTCTGGTCCTCTTCTAATTCTTCCTCTTCGCTGACCAGATCGGTGGTTGCCTGAAAAGCCAGGTTTTGCCACTCGATATAGCGTCTTCAGCCAATAGTGACATAGCCCGGCCGGCGGGGTACTTTGTCCTCGGCCAGCCACATTCCAATAATCACATCTTCATGCAAGGTGAGGGGCTTTTCAGAGATGTTGGTCACGCTTATAGAGTTAAGATGACCACCCCCTTTAACAAACGAGGGTACCCAGCACTCGCCCCTTGTCAGCCATAACTTACTCCGCCGGTCGTGTGGTCGTAACATTACTTCCACCGCTTTTCCCACTGGCACCGTTACAAACTGACCTAACTTGAGGAAATGGACGTGGGCGCCATATAAGGGCCGCCGGCCGGCCAGCTGGATCTGTACCTCGTCCGGCAACGTCAATGTCCCATGCGATAAGTCCAGCCGTATACCGGCCGGGACCATAAAATCCATACCCAAAATTGCATCCTGCCCAGCCAGCTTGCCTACCCAGGCGGTAAAATAATATACCAAAGACCCAGCTAACGTAATCTTGACTCTTGTCCTTCCCTGGGTCATGTACGAACTCTCTCCAATGCCGATACATTCCTGCCGCTTCGTCTCGTCTATCTCACACCCCACCTTACGAGCAAAGGTGGTGTCTACGATAGACACTTCCGCGCCAGAGTCGAACAGCATGGTAGCTTTCTGGTTATTGATTTTCCCATCCGCCTTGCCTGCTTGAACCATTTATCCGGCGAATGATACTTCCAATAACCTCGCGACTCGCCAGGTAACAGGTTTAATTCCATTCGCACTTCAGACCGGGAATACTCATCCGTCCGTATACTGCTCACCAGGAAGGGGTCAGCCGTGCCGGCCGGGGACCGGATGACGTAATCGTCAAACTTACATGTATTGCCGGTTATCCTTTGCTTTGCTTCTTGATTATCCTCTTTACCGACATATGCATAGATACTAACACTAGACCGCTCGGCTCAAACCAGATTCCAACCTGGCGAGCGATCTAGTTTAACATCTTTTCCACTCCGGGCGGCAGCATTCCAGCATGCTTGGTCGGGACGTACCACTTCTTCATCTGGTTGTAGAATTCTTCAATGGGCACAGTCCCGCCTCATGCACCTCCCCGCAAGTCTTACACGTAAACAGGCAGTGTTCCGCCGGATGTCCCTTCCTCTCGCACTTCTTGCACGTCAGCCGCTTCCAACAGCTCCGGTCGTCATGCTTGATGGACCCACAGTGGGTGCACTTGCGCCTAGGGTAATCCTGGTCAGCTCGAGCCGGAAAACTCTTCGACTGACCGGAACCGGCTGGCACCCTGGACGGCTGACTGGCTTCTGCCGAGAAAAGGTACCGATACTGTTCCTCCTCAGACTCGCCCCCAGATCGCTGATACTCCTCTTCCGAGCTGGTCACGTCTAACTCTCGGGCAACCATGCGGACGGCTCGGGCCGTCCTGGTAGATGGCGGCCGGCCTCCTTGATCCGCGTTAAATCGGGACTTGAAACGGCCGGTTCCAACTGCTGCCTTGGGGCCTTGCTTCTTCGCCCTTAGGTACGTGCGCAACGTCACTTCCAGCTCCGTCGTATTCTTCACCCTCATTAACGCCAGCTGGTTTGCCAGCTCCCGATCGTCCAACGTGCTGATGAAAAGTTCCACGTGTTCGCGGGCAGCTTCCGACCGGCTGGTATCTTCTTTAACGGGAATATCCGCTCTCATGCCGGCGACATTTAAACGATGGAGATACTCCAGGGGGGTCTCATCCGGTCGCTTCTTGGAGTGGAAATATTGTCGCGCCGCTGACATTCCAGCTCCGCAGTATTTCTCCTCGAACGCACCGGCCAATCCCCTCCAATTTCCTCGGGTTTCCCGGCTGAGCTGTTGGATCCAGTGTTTCGCTGGTCCCTTCATCAAATCCCCGAAGATCAGGCATTTCTCATAGTCCGACGTCCGGTCTCTGAGAAATGCCGACTTCGTCTTGCTCAACCATCCTCGGCCTGGTCCACGTCCGCGTCGCGTCCGGTGAAGTCTTTCAGCTCGGACGTGGCCGACATTCGCACCCTCGTGATCGCTCCCGAATCCGCGTCAAACGCTTGGGCCGAAGCCATATGGGCTCGGCGGGCCATCCCCAGATCCAAGTCATCCGGATCGTAATGGTACTTGGCCGACTTGACGGATTCCATATCCACGTCACTGAGAGAAAGCTTCCTATTCGTTGGCCGACGTCCGGTCCGGCGACCTGTCTGGCGGCTCGGCGGGGCGGCATGGGGTTCACTCTGCTTGGACTGCACCGACTCCATGTCTTCATCACTCGGCTCCCTCGCATAGTACTGGATTGGCCCGGGGGCCTGTGTTCCACGACGAGCTGGCTGGTCCGGTGACTTCGGACTGCCGCGGCTGGCGCTCAGCCGACGTTGCTCTTCCAAATATCGCTCCATCATCGCCGAGAACATGTTTTGCAGGTGATCCGGCACCTGAGGAGCGACTTGAGGGGCGACTTGAGGGGCGGCTTGAGGGGCGACTTGAGGGGCAGCCGGGCTGCCAGATTGGCGCTCCTTCTTAATTCGCCCGTCCGCGTCTTCGTCTTCCTCCTTCGGTTCTGGATCCGCCGTCGCCGTCCGCCAGGCCTGTACGCTGTACTGGCTGGCGTTCTTCCGCTCGGGCGTACCCGGATCCTCGCGTCCTCCAAGCTTCATGGCCGTCGCCACACGCGCTGCTCCCCTTGGGCCAAGCGTCATGCGGGTAATACCCACCGATGAATCAGATGAGTCTGCTTCCGAAGGGGCAGACTCGTACTGCGAAGAGCCTGAGTGTATCCCGGCCGGTTTGCTTGTTGCCGGCGGCGTGGACGGCGCCACTCCAGTCGTAGCTGTCATCTTCTTCGACGGCGGCGAGCAACCCACTAGCGGTACCAAGTGGTCGTGCAGGGCGCTGGAAGCCTCCTTCAACTTGTCCATCTTCAGATCAAACAACTCGCTCCGATCAAACACGCCGGTGTTAATGCCGGCTTGTTTGAGTTGATCGAATAGTCCTCTAATAAGGGACACGTGGCCGTCTGAGACAGTTGGGGGAGAGACGGGACCTTTCAATCCGCCTATGATCTTCGGCCGTGTTATCTTCAGCACCTTATCCGTCCGCAAGAATTGCCCCAACTCGTGAAGATGGAAAGCACGCTCCAAGTCTATATCCGTCGATAGGCCGTCCTGCTTCTCTTCTTCCTCTTCGAAGCGCGGTTTGTCTTTGTAGGTCGGATAATCCAATTCCTGCCAATCCGGTCTCTTTAGGGGTAGGTGGGCCAGATCGCGACTTGGTCCCGATCCGGCCGGCTTCCCACTCCGGTCGTATCCAACTTCCGCTTTTTCTTCCTTAATTTTTTCTTTTATATCCATAATATGCATTTGTTCGTTAGGATCATGGTCGGAACCATGATCCTTCCTCGGACTATGGCGACTTGCACCATTGTCCGATCCGGCTCCATCCGTGTAGCGCTCGGCACTACAGTAAGTAGTACCGTAATCCGGTACCGTACCGTAATCCGCCGCCGGCGGAGCCTCTAGGGGGGTAACTTCTTCTTTAATGTCAACCTCGAACTCCCCCAATCCGAGGCGACCATCGCATCCTTCCATCTTCAGCAGCATTGGGGGCGATATGCCTTCCCCCAATGCACCCGACACAACATCGTCAACAAAATTGACAGGTTTAGGTCTTTCGCCCGCTAGGGACTCGCGGTGATATCCAGGGTCACCAAGAGATCCGGGCACGCGCACCATTGTGGTGTAGTCGCTCTCAGAAATCTTCCTGAGACGCGAACACCCACGGGGGCCCAGACGACTAACTGTCGGAGGGGGTACTCCGTCCATCCGAGTCATGATCCG
>MIQA02019606.1:0-13895 GCA_001887855.2 Sclerospora graminicola
GATCGGCCTTTCCCATCCATCAACCGTCATATGTTGATGGGTGTTCCATCGTCACCAATCAACGGCCATGTGTGGTCCACTTCATTCTCAACATTTTCTGATCGCTTTACCACACCTTCACCTTAGTCCTATATCATTGAGCAACTCCTAAATTCCCAAAACTTATTGCATTACCATCAAACTTGCAGTAAATTCGGCTTCCATAGTCGATAGCGAAATCCCACCTTGCTTTTTACATATCCAAGCAATTATCATCCCATTCAGCCTTAATAATACTCCCGTAACAGATTTTTGTCAACCTTGTCGCCCGCATAGTGTGCGTCGCTGTAGCATGTCACCGAAAACAAACCTTTTTCAACCACAGTGTCCTTTTCCTTAGCGAGTTTCAAATCAGCACTTCCCTTAAGGAATTTTACAACCCTCTTCGCTAGCTTCCAGTGATGCACAGTAGGTGCGTGGGTGGCACGGGTCATGCGATGCACCGCGAACATGATGTCCGGCCTGGTGCATCGCGCGATCCACAAAAAGCTCCCGGCTAGGGACTGAAAATCTGCAATAGTCGGTTCGGATCCCGACTTTAACAACAGTGTCTGGTCTTCGTGTCCCCCGTCTTCAGTTTCATCAGTTGGTGCACGCACAGAGTTGCAATCCTCCAGGACCATCTTGGCGATCAATCCATCAATAATTTGCTTTTGATCGAGCTTGCATCCACTCGAATCATAATCGACCCTTATCCCGAGGAACTTCGAGACCGGATCTAATTTTTTAATTGTAGTTAACTAGGTTCTTCGAAAAAATGCTTTCACTAGAGAGTCATTTGTTGCAGTGATTAGCAACTCATCCACGTATATCCCCACCAGAGTGATCCCTTTATCATCTCGTTTCACGTACAGGCGCGAATCCGTCTGACATTGTGCGTATCCATGCTTCGATATGGATTCGTGCAAACTGTCCCAGTCGTCTGCCTCGGCAGGATCGGAAACCGGAAAGCGTCCGGCCAGCTCTTATCCATCCCTGGCTGGTTCCGATCCGTCTTTGATCACCCCCAAACGGAGAAAAAGGAGCGAATCTTCTCTTCTGCACCAATGTTATTTGGGCAATTCGGCTAGCGAACTGGAACTTGAGTCGGACAGCGGTAGTTCCTTCACAATGGAGGTAGCCGCCGTATTCCCACTTGCTTCCTTGGCGCAACATGGCTCTTCCCCTAGCCCGCCATTTGGCTCATATAATTTGTTCCAGGGCCGCCCCGCCTGCTTCAAACCGTAAAGACTCTTTTCCAACTTGAGTAGTAGCTCCTTCTGTCCTTCGGCTTTTTTCTCATTAAGAGTTTGTTGCATGATCTCCATTCCCACTGGTATTTAGAGATAAATGTCCATCTCTTTCTCCGTAGGTGCTTTTACGTAGACATTCGGCACGTCGCCGTGCCTTGCCATTACTTCCCAAATTTCCGACATTGCCAGAATTATTTTGCTCGTTGTCATATCCATCTCCGCACAGAAAGTCTCGTAGTAATGTTTCCCGTATACCTGTTCATTTCCACAGGCAACCAACCGAGCTTTGTAGCGTTCGATATTTCCATCGGGATCCAACTTCGTTTTAAACACCCATTTTGAGCGAAGTGGCCTCAAACCAGGCCCTCTTTTCACGATTCTCCAAGTTCCGTTTTGTTCTAGTGCCTGTATTTCTTCGGACATTGCTTTTACCCAATTTTTCGCTTCCTTGCTTTTCATCGCCTCCTTGTATCCTTTTGGATCATCGCAAAAAATCAGGTTAACTTAATCTAGTGACCTTCCTCTCGTCACCATCCTTTCCTCTGATTCCGTAGCGTTCGTTCGACCACACTGTCATCGTTTCTTGCTTCCTTCGCATTTCCTACGCAATCGTTAACTATATTAGTCGTTTCTCGGTGGCTCGCTTGTGTCCTCCTGAATTTCTCGTTTGGATCGGGTTTAGCGTTTCTATATCCTCCACGTGCTGCGTCACGATCAAGAGTCTTTGCTTTGGAAGGTATACGCGGTATCCTTTGGTTCCGTCGGATTTTCCAATTATGATCCCCGCTTTTGCCCTTGGTGCAACGAATGTTTTTCTCGGGTCACGAAAAAACCGTGCATGGACTTCCGAAGGTAACTATATCTCCAATATTTTGTGATGCACTCGTCAACATTTCCATAGGCGACGCTATTTTTGTGTTCGCTCTGGTGGGGCTACGATTCAGGATATACGCCGAGGAATCCGCGTCTCCCCAAAATGCAGAGGTAGGCCGCACGCAAATATCATACAGCTGTGGTAAAGCGATCAGAAAATGTTGAGAATGAAGTGGACCACACATGACCGTTGATTGGTGACGATGGAACACCCATCAACATATGACGGTTGATGGGTGGGAAAAGGCTGATCACAGTTACGATGAAAAGGTGGCGGACAACGGGTATTCACGATGTGAAGAAATCAGCCAAGTACTGTCATTACGCCCAGTCCCAGACACTGATGGAACGATGGAGATCACGATCACGATCGTCATCACAACAATTACTAAGTGGAGTTCCCGTGGATGTAAAACGAGGTGAGCAACTGTTGACATGACGTGTCAGGGACAGTCATCTAGCCGATCTATGAACGGTGTAGTTGTTGAAGTTGATCATGACACGAAGTTTCGTCCCGATCGGCCGATTATGCCCAAGAAATGAAGATCAGATGTGAAATGAAGTCGGGCATGTGGAATGGCGGGTTGTGTGAGTGATGATGACCGATGGGCTTGTCCGAGGATGACGTGACAAAGGCCTGATCAGGCCCGATCAGCCGAGATCGGTGTTATATGGTTGCCCCGACAGGGTATGAAGGTCGGAAGTATGGATGAGCAGATGAATGAAGTCGTTCCGATGGTGACCCAGAGAGTTCCCGAGGTGATCAAGGGCTGATCGCCATGATCACTGCCTGATCACTCGGCTGATCGCTATGCCGATCGTGATCGGGGCTGATCAGCCTCAAACCGGCGTTCAAACGCGAAGGCAAGGGGAGTTCTTGGTTAAGTCGGGCTGGATACGAAGTGGACAAGCGTCAGAAGGGCAGATCTCAAGTGGTTTCAAAGTCGTTTATCGAAGATCGGGATGGGTTGAAGATCTTTATAGGAGTCGGGTCGTGATCAGGGCAGAAGTGGTACAGATCAGCTTGAAGGTGCAGCTAGGATGGGCAAGGTGGTGCTATGCAACCGTGCGACGAAGTGAACAGGTTCGAAGTATAAATCAGGCATGAGTTGGTGTATGGTACACAGGTATAGGAGATTGCATATATAATAACAGGTTTTGATTTTCCCCCTAAGCAAAGAGTCGCTCCGCCACGTGTTGCGGTCATTGGGAGCACAGGGTTGATTAGTCCCCTCTTGCTCAACTAATTCCCGGTTAAGACGCGCTTAGACGCATTTTGGCTTACCGGAAGACCCCCGACGGGTTTGTTTAGGTGATCGAACCTCACCCTCAACGCACACGTGTTTGGAACACGTCAATAATATTGGAAAAGGTTTTGTGGAGATAACGTTTGTGGATGACTGTGGAAGATCGTGGTTTGATCGCGTTTTCTTGGTTTCTTATTATCTCTCTCTCATTGGCCGGCCTGATCGGACGAACTTTCCCGATCAGTGCCTAGATACTGATTAAGTATCGACCCCAACCCGTTCTCCGGTGAAGATTTCCACCCGAGGACACCCCCGTCTCGAGAAGGTCATCCCCTCCGACCTGATCAAGATCATCGTTTTCGTCACCGAGTCCACCTGAGTGAGTGTAACCACCCCCGATCAACGGGTACACAAGGTGAGATGAAGTTGAACATAGATCCTGACGCGCATGACGACCGGCCAGATGACCGGGAGGATCAGATCAGTCACCATAATGGTGATTCATCTGATTCTGATGCTGATCAGGATCAACGGAGTACCCCCTCCGATAGTTGGTCGTCCGGGCCAGTGGGTATCCGGATTCCACCCAAGACTTCGGTCATGGATTTGGAAATCGGCTCCACCACAATGGTGCGCGTGCCCGGATCACTTGGTGACTCAGGATATCACCGTGATTCCTTTGATGATGAAAAAGACGTGAAAATCAAAGTGGGGGAAACTTTTTCGGGTGTATTGGAGGAAGGCGTATCGCCTCCGATGCTGTCCATATCTAAAGGAAGCGATGATCGACCTGGTCTGGTGGAGTGCCAGGTCGAATTAAAGATGAAATAACTCCCCACATGGCCCCGATCGGGGCCAATCTGGGTTATAGTAAAGTTGGCTATAATCCAGGAAAGGATCGAGGTGTTAACCTTGATCCTATGCATATGAAGAAAATGGAAAAAGACAGAAAAAACATGGGGGCGGATCATTGTGATCCACCTAAAAAATATGTGAAACCTATACCGAAGATCTTCGAGGAAGACGAAGAGAAGATCGAACCAGCCGAGAAGACCACTGTCCAAGATGTGGAACGACTGTTCTATCTTCGAGAGTTTCACAAGTTCCTGGCTACCAACCGAGTGATGAAGATCATTAAACCTAAGATCATCGGGAAGCTTGAAGGTCGGGCGACCAGGCCGGTGATCACAGGCAGTCAACTTGATCTGATCAGGAACCTCTTGGTGCAGATCGACGAAGTTGGTTTCACGACTGGCGCTTTCGACGCGAATATGCTGTTCGATTTGGACCAAGGGACGATCAGAGAAGCTATGACAACTCTGTATGATCACCTTGCCTCGTTACTAGGGGCGAACCCCGTGGTCCAGTCGCCGATCGAGAATCCTTCACACCGATCACATTTGGTTGAATATCCTATGGATATTGAGTCGATATATCAATCGTCATCACAATCTGGAGCGGCCTCCACCGACTCCTCGGTTGGGATAACACGTATGACGTTGGGCCCGAAGGGGATTAAGCAGATCGAGTCGCAGAACAGGAAAAGGAAGCCTGAACCTGGTCGAGTCGGATCGGACGATAGTTTTGAAGATGCTCAAGAAGTTCCACAGAACAATCCGACTCCCAGCAGTGACCCTACCAACATGCCGGAGGTCCCAGAGCAAATGTGAACCATGTTCGCGACTATGATGAACCGATTTGCGAGTGAACAATATGGATTACCTCAGTACACACCTGGGCAAGGACAACCATGGCGATCAGCATCAAACATGAATCAATCCGCTGAGAAACCGGTCAAGAAACCCATGGACGTGGATATGGAATCAGTCCGATCAGCCGGAATTGTTCGATCGATATGCCAGGTCGGTCACCAGGATCGATTTCACAGATCACCCCCACGTAGTGATGTGGACATGGAGTCAGAAGGAGAGATCAGTCAGCATTTCGATCCGGATGATCTGGACATTGAGATGCCTCGTAGGGCGAATATGGCCTCCGCGCAGGCATTTGACAGTGATTCCGGAACGATCACCCGAGTGCGAATGTCTGCGATCTCGGAATTGAAAGATTTTACCGGCAAGGATATGGATGATGATCAGGCCAGAGCTTGGTTGAGTCGGACGAAATCAGCCTTTTTGAGAGACAAGACACCGGAAGGTGAAATATGTCTGATCTTCGCTGATCTAATGAAAGGTCCGGCCAAGAACTGGCTTAAACAGCTGAGTCGAGAAGTGCGTTTGAAGTGGCCTCGGTTGTGTGAAGAGTTTGAAGAGCAGTATTGCAACTCGGGGGTGTCTGTCGCTAGACAGTACTACCACATGAAGAAAAGATCCGACGAGACGCCGATCGAATACTTACATCGGCTGAATGTTGCTGGTCTACGCGCGAAAATGCCGATCAAGGACCCACGACACCCGGATATAGCTCGCGAGCATGTCGAACACTTCATTGGCACTCTGGATAATCGCGATCTGGCTGATCAGCTAACCCTGCTCCGTATAAAGGACTCAGAGCAACTGGAACTGACTCTGAGGACGCTGCAGCGAGCCAAAAGTCGACAGCCCAAGGTCGAGGTAGGATCGAACCGGTACCGGTCAAAGCCACACCCTGATCAGGGCAAGATACCGGCAGCACGACCAGCCAGAGCAATTCGAATGATCACGAAGGAATCAGACAGTTCAGGTTCGGAAGAGGAAAGTGGTCAGTCAAGTCTGAGCTCGGACGAGGAACAGTATCGTCATATCTTTACGACGGAGCCAGTGTATCGCCCGAGATCATCGGCTAATGGCATGGATGGACGGAAACCTGGTGGTATTCAACCTGATCAGGACCGATCTCGTAAGAAATGTGTGCATTGTGGGTCGACCAAACATGGAGATCGTGATTGTTGGAAAAGAATTACGTGTGGGAAATGTGATCGTAAAGGTCACCCTTCTGTTCATTGTTTTTTCGTATGCAAAACTTGTGGAAAGCTTCATGACGCCGGTGCCTGCCCTATTGAAGATTTTTTTAATCTGATGCGCAAGTGGTAAGTGCCGACTAAACATGCTGGTATGCTTCCACCAGATGTTGAGAAGATGTTAAACTAGATCGCTCGCCAGGTTGGAATCTGGTTCGAGCCGAGCGATCTATGTTCTGCATTTATGCATATGTCGGTAGCGGAGATAAGTTTGAGGAAAAGAAGATAACCGACAATACATGTTCTAATTCAAATTGCATCGATCGGTGTCCGATCTACAGTCTCAGAGTGGATGAATATTCCCGATCGGACGTGATCATGGAGTTGGATCTACTGCCCGGTGAATCCCGAGGATACTGGAAGTATCACCCTCCCGACAAGTGGTTTAAACAGGCAAAAGCTAATGGAAAGATCAACAATGAAAAAGTCACTATTCTATTTGACTCTGGGGCAGAAGTCTCGATCATTGACTCCGCCTTTGCTCGTAAGGTGGGATGTCGTATAGACAATACCCAGAGGCAAGAATGTGTTGGGATCGACGAAAGTTTATATATGACGGAAGGACGATCACGTGTTAAAATCACCTTGGCAGGATCCCTGGTCTATTATTTTAATGCTTGGGTTGGCCGGTTAGCCGGTCAAGACGCGATACTGGGAATGAATTTTATGGTACTAGCCGGTATACGACTTGACCTTTCTCATGGAACCCTGACTCTGCCAGATGAGGTGCAGATTCTGTTATCCGGCCGACGACCTTTATATGGAACTCATGTACGGATGCTAAAAATGGGTCAGTACGAGAACATCGGGGTGTCCCGATCAGTCGATGTCATAATTCGGCCGAGTGATCGGCAACAGAAATTGTGGCTAACTCGTGCTGAACGATGGGTACTAATGTGCGTTAAAGGTATCGGCAGATCAAGCTACATCAGGGTCACGAATATATCTGATCAGCCGCTGATCGTCCACGAAGACATGATCTTAGGGATGTGGCTACCCGAGGGGAAGTACGTCGACAGATCGGGTATGTTTCAGTGGGATCACGAAGATATATTGAATGGCAGAATCTGGCTTATCAAGCCCCCACGGACCTGATCAGTGACGAAGACTTAGCGGATGAAGATACTTCACCTATGGTCGAGAAGCCGGAATATTCTACGCCGACCAACTTGCTGATCAGGAGACCACCGATCGAAGCGACAGGGGAAAGCCGGGTAAAAAAATCCACAAGTATTGAGTATTATTAGACCCGGCTCACTGAAAACAGCGGAAAGCGGAAATGACGATGAGGAGTTCAGAAACGATCATGAAAAGGAAAAGGAGGATGAATCTGCCGAAGTCATACGGAGGAAAGTGAGCCCAAAGTAGATCACCAGTCGGATGATTTACAAGGGGCGACTCAAGATGATACCGATCAGAAAAAGGCAGATCAGGTAGACGAACAAGTGTGTATACATGAAGGTGGTGATCAGTACATTGAAGGTATCGAGAAGCAGATGGCCGTTTTACCGGAAGTATCGCCCAATATGCCAGAAGTCACCATGGAAGATCTACAGGTCGGTGATCCCGAAGTGAACACTCCCGAGCAGATCGATCAGCTAAAGAAGATCATCTGGAAGAGGCGTCACTTACTGATGGGGAAAGGTAACGCCCTACCCCCAGCCGCATTCGGAGCTGTTTGTGATATAGACGTGGGAAATGCGAGGCCGATCGCTCAGCGTTGTCGTAAAGTTGCACCTCAATAACGGGAAAAGTTATCCGATTTGATCAAGGGTTTGTTGAGTACAAAAATCATCCGACCATCAACATCGCAGTGGGCATCACCGATCGTGATCGTGATAAAGAAGAACGGGGTTGATATTCGATTGTGTATCGACTATAGAATGGTGAATCGCCTCACGAAGTTGATGGTCTACCCAATGCCCCTGATCAATGATCTATTAGAAGATCTGGAAAAAGTTTTATGGTTTTGTTCGCTGGATATGCCTAGTGGTTTCTGGGTGGTTTCGATGACTGATCGCGCTCGAGAGATCTCGGCTTTCGTTACACCTTTCGGACTTTTTGAATGGAATCGGATGCCGTTTGGATTAAAGAATGCCCCACAGATCTATCACAGAATGATCGACAATGCTCTCTATGGATATTTCCAGATCAGTGCTGATCGGGAAGCCACCGATCTACACGATGTGTTTACGGAAGGTGAACCAGACCAAGATCAGGGCCGATCAGTGTTGGGAAGGCGATCATACATAGATGACATCTTGGTCACAGCAACATCCTGGGACATGCTATGCGATAAGGTCGAACGACTCCTGAATACCTGCGAGCGCTGGAATTTGTCGATCAGTGTGGTCAAGAGTTTCTGGGGTCAACCCAAGGTCGCTTACCTCGGCCATAACGTATCGATCCAAGGTTTGGAAGCAAACCCGAAAGATCTGGCTGCCCTCAGCAACCTACCTTTCCCCCGATCACTGAAGGACATGCAATCCTTTCTCGGATCTCTGAATTATTATAGCCGATTTATCGAAGACTTCTCGATTTACGCCGCTATACTATATGAACTGAAGGAAGTGGATTATCATGGGCTACGAGAACGCGATCGGGTAGGAATACCACCAATTGAGACTGATCACGAAGTTGAAGTTACTGAAATGGATCTCAAGACTAGATCACTGATCGATTGAACGGATCCAGGATCAGAGGACCATATGAAGCGAGCTATGGTAGCTTTCAGTATGTTGAAGGCGAAGATGATCTCGACGCCGATATTGAACCGGAGAAGATTCCCGTGGTGATCCTATATGCCAGTAAATGGGCGATATCGGCTACATTGGTCCAAGATCACGACGGAGTTTATTGCCCGGTGACGTTCACAAGCCGAACATTAAAACCGAACGAAGTTAACTATGGTATTGTGGATAAGGAAGTGCTAGCATTATTACGTGTATTGGATGTTTGTTACTCTATGCTGGTAACTAGATCGATTAAGGTATTGTCCAGGCGATCTAGTTTGGCTTGGTTACTGTCAGCGAGTGGTTTAGACGGGAGACTGGGGCGATGGGCAGCGGTGTTATCTCAGTGGACTCTGGAGATCATCAAGTGCACCAAGGGCAAAGAAGAAATTCTTGGAACACTAGCCGCCAGCATCACGCCCCGATCAGAAGTCGATGAAGTCCTGATCGAGGTCGCTCCTCGGAAGCAACCACGAGAATCGATCACTATACCCCCACCGATCGTCGGCTCGGAGGAAAATCTGATCGTTGTAAGTTTCGACGGATCAGCGAGTGTGAAGAAAGGCGTGGGGGCGTATAGCGCGTTGTTGTGGAAATTGCCAGAATGGACTGTTATATCTGCCGGTTCAGACTATACTCCTGGTATCACGGTCAATGAGGCCGAATATCGTGGTCTGCTGCTAGGTTTGGATCTCTTGCAAGAGCAAAAGATCGGAAGAGTAATCATATGCGGAGATTCAAACCTGGTAATTCGGCAGATCACTGGAGAGATCGACTGTAAAGCACCACGTTTGAAGCTACTGAACGATCGCGTTATGAAAGCTTTACGTGGATGGCCAAGGCATGATCTTTTACATGTGAAACGTGATTGGAATCGGAGCGCAGATCATCTAGCCACTATGGCCATGCGTGATCAGACCGGATCAATAGTTACTGATCAAGCATTGCTGGAAGAACTGGTGGAGATCAATAGGCTGCCTGAGCTGATTCGTGTGGAAGATGAAAAGGAAGCAGCCCAGATCTCGATCATGACGAGATCGCGAACCAGATCGCCACAGACCACTCTCTCGAGAAAGCCTAACAGAAGAAATAGTACAGGAGATGCGGATCGAAAGAATTCTCAAGGCACAAGACGAGGAAAAATGAATCGTTGATTTGAAAGCGTTTCTAAAGGGTGATCTGGAGAGGCTGAGCCAGGGTGAAGCAAAAGATTGTGCTAAGATCGCGTCCAACTACGAGATCGACGAAAATGATCTATTGTTTTACTATGTTCAAGCTGATCAGGCCGATGCAGATCTGGACCGATCGGCAAGGCTCGTGATCCCGGAGACTTTACAAGCTGATATCTTACACCATTATCACGTCAGTTTAGAGGGTGGCCACCAGGGCGTAGGTCGAACGTATCACAGGATTCGCAAACATTTTCATTGGAGAGGCTTATATCGAAGTATACAAAAGTTTGTCGGGACATGTACGGATTGCGAAACCGGAAAAGGCATGCCAAACATACGGGGGAGATCACCTGGAAATATCCAGGCGACCTACCCTTTCCAAGTGATAGCGATGGATCACATACCGTCCCTGCCGAAATCGTTCAAGGGCAACACGGAGTTGCTGATCTGGACTGATCTGTTCACAGGATTGGTGATCGCGAGAGCGGGATCTAACCGAACAGCCCAACAAGTCGCTTGCAGTTACGAAGAATGTGCTTTTCGACGGTTTGGAGCCAGTGAAGTGATCAGGCATGATCGCGAACCAGGTTTCATGGCCGAAGTCTTCCGATCGTTCAATCAGATGCTTGGCCAGAAACAGAGCGCGACCATGGCATACCGTCCGCAGGCGAATGGTAAGGCCGAACGGATGGTACAGACGCTAACTAGAGCTATCAAGATGTATGTCGCGGACTCCGCTCAACAAGATTGGGATGAATATGCAGAGAGACTGGTGTTTGCGTTGAATTCCTCTTTCGATCGGATCAGGGGAGATACTCAGTTCTACTTGGCGTATGGTTGGGACCCCCGATCTACCATCGAGTCGGTGATTCCCCGAGGTCGAGATCGCGAAGCTCGTCGATGGCGTATGGGACTCCAGCGTCACTACCAACATGCGCGGGAACAAGTCAACGAACGATTGCGGAGGGCCATCCAAGAAAGAGCTGATCGGAACAATGATCAGGCCGATTCGCATAATATCGAGCCGGGATCAAGGGTTTGGCTTTACTTGGATTGCGTGAAAGAAGGATATGCCAAGAAGTTAGCACATCTGTGGCATGGACCGTTCCGTATAGCCGAACTGATCGGTGATCATGCCGCCCGGTTGATTACTGCTGGTACCGATTACGGAATTTTCCCGATCGTCCATTTGTCGAAGCTGAAACTGGTTCGGGAATACCCCGATCGGCCCAAAACCAGGCTATCATGCGATGATCAGCCAAGGTTTGACTTCGACGAAGCTCTCTTGCCCGAAGACAGTTTAGAAAGAACGTTGGACCAGAACGAATTTGAAGTGGAGAAGATATTGGATACCCAATCAGGCAAGAGGACCCGATTTGGCCGAACCCATCGTGATTATTTGGTTCGGTGGAAGGGTTATGACGATCCCGAGTGGGTAGATGAACGTGATCTGAACTGTGGAGCTCTACTAAGAGAATTTGAACGTGATCGGGTGAGACGAAATCGATTTGGAGTGATGCAAACCCACGAAGAGGGCAACCAGGAGTCTCAATAGCCTGGGTTGACACATTGTGACAGATCAGCCAAATGTAATGGTCGAGCAAGTGGAGATCAGGGTGGTTGAGCTGGTTTGGAGTAAATGGATATATTTACATATAATGCACGAGAACTACATTTGCATACATGTGAACGATCGATATACAAGATGGAAGCAATAGTGGGACCTGAATGGGAAGTGTGAATATGGAACGTGAAAATTATCAAGAACTGTCGTGATACATTAATGATTATGGAAAAAACGAAACGAAAGCTGGTTGTCACGACAATCACGGGCCATACTTCGTGCGCAGGCGAGAAACCGCGAACCCTGGATGATCCATGGGGCTTGATCGGAACTGGTTCCGCCAAGGCTCCTGCTGATCGGTCCAGATCAGGCAATCACGCAACGTGGCGACCGGAGTTGGATGTCCATAACCGGGATACCACTCCCCGCCGTCAGCCTTGAGTCCTCGCGATCCCGCCCGACGAACAGGTAAATGCAGCACGGCAGGAAACAAGAAAACGTCCAGATCGCACTCGCCATGGTGAATCCCATTGACCACATGGTCGCAGATCGCAGCCCAGGCAGCCCCAGCTTTTGTGCGTCGACGCTTGCGAGCATGATGGTAATGCTCAATCCACGCGTCCTTGCGCATCGTCGCCGTGATCGGGAAATGGTGGGTCGCCTCCCATATCGCTTGAATATGTTCCTGGTAATACAGGGCCAAACGTCCCTGCAGATCAACAAACCAGGGGCGATTGGGAAACGCCAGCCCGGGCATAGGTGTCATGAGGACATCCCAAGGTGCTGAATCGATCAGAAGCTCGATAGCGCCTCTGGTCAGCACACTCGGTTGCCACTGCTTGTCCTTGGGCGCAGACGATCTTGTCGGAAAGATCCATCCTGGCGGGCGGGACCACAAGCGAGGGACGAGTTTGTGCCTCACAGCAAGAACCTGAGGCGTCAGATCCCATACCTGATCAGCACTCCAAGGTTTCCGAGTTGCCATGTGAGCAGAAGTCGGCTTGCCCTGCATGACGACGTATAAATCCATGAACCTTTGGTTCGGATTATAGCTGTAATCGTCCTGCTCGATCGACGACCGGCTCGCCGGGATGAAAACGCCCGTGAAATTGTGTGGTCGGGCGATCACTGCCCTATTGACCGGTGGAGGAACGTTGGGAACAGCCGGAGCCGGTTGTTCCTCCTCAAGATCATCGTCGTCCTCGTCCTCGGACTCAAGCAAAGCGACGGCCTGGGTCAGCGAACTTACGCCTGAAAGGGTCGGCACTGGAGCGCGGCGATCAGTACTGCGCGATCGGGACAGAACAGACAACGTCCTCTCGTCCAGATCAGTCGACTCATCGTCCGAGTCAACCATAAGACGAGAGCGCTTGGCGGGAGCCATCTTCTTCTTCGACGAGCTGGCCCGTTTAAGATCGAGGAGACTGATCCCGGGGTTGGCGGTAAACGGGATGGAGTAGACGCAGAAGCCGCTGCAGTGCTGATCACGGGCTGATCAGCACTATGGACCGGCAAGGAAGCGACGGAGGACGCGGGTGATGGAGGGGCAGACTCGGTCAAACGGAGCCTCAACGACATCGACATCATCGTCATCATCATCATCATCATCGGCATCGAAAACAGCATCGAGAACGGTCCAAGGAGAGACGAAAAGAGCAAGACAAAGGACGAGACAAGGACGAGAGGGGGCTGCGACCTCATTATCCGCTTGTTCTACCGCCTCTTGTTCTTAAACGTGTCCAGGAGACGTCGGGTCTCGAGTCGACAAGGTCAAATGGGAGCAAAATCTATCCAGCCTAGCAGCAACTTGTCAATAGAAACACACACATATCTCATTCTCTATCTCTTTCTTTCTCTCTCTCTCTCTCCTAGTTGGCAGCGACGCTCGCGACAAAGTCTTTGGCTAACGTCTTGACATGTTCCACCCGCTTTTCATCCCCTTGCTCTTGTTCAAAGTGCAAGTATTTCTTAAACAGAAACTTCATCTTTTTCGCTGAAAAGTCCATGGCCACGAGCCGTTCAAAGAGCGCACGAGCGAGCGAGACGTGGCCAAACTTGATCTCTTTGTCCAGATAAA
>MIQA02019609.1:0-21361 GCA_001887855.2 Sclerospora graminicola
AGACGCGGGTGGTGGCGGGGCAGATTCCGGAGACTGTGGCGATGTTCCAGACGAAGTAAAAGAGCTGATCAGCCCAGGAAGCCGTTGTAAGGCCGTCCGAACAGACCCCGAATCGGTGTTCGGTTTGGTCCACCTCTCCATAGTCTGCACCGCGCGGTTTCTCAGGTCGGCGTTATGCTGGAGCCAGGCGCGATCATCGAGCTCTAAGGTTTCAAGTTTTACCCGAGCAAGATTAAGCTCGCGCCGGCAATCTTCAGCTGTTTTCCGACTCTCACACAACCTTTTCTGTATATCGGCGCGGCCGATGCGAGAATCGGAAAGTTGCTTGACCAAGAGCTGGACCTGTTCATCCGAATAGCGAGCCTCGACTTCCCGACGCTCTACGTCCTCGGCAGTGCAGATCTTGTCGTGCAGCAGCTGATCACGGTCGAGACGGTGATCATCGAGCCGTTGTAGATGGCCCACCATCTCGACCATCGAGTCTCTCATCGCCTCAATGCGTTCTTCTAGAAATAACATGGAGAGTCAAATACGGATTACGGAAGAAGTGTGCGGGAGAAACGTACCTTGACGGCGGACGGTAATAGTCAACGAACCGATCAGCGACTGTAAAGAGGCGACGGTGTCTGAAGGTTTGGAGAGGCGCAGAGCAGCAAGGTCGGCTGATAGCTGATCACGCTCCATCGTCAAACTCTGAACGCGATCAGTCATATCTTGCAAGTCTTGGCCAAGTTGGTCGTGATCTAGCCGGAGAGTCGACAGCTGGACAGCCAGATCAGCAGAATCATGCGCTAAGGAATCGGCAACGATCCGACGGTCGGATAACTCAGCGTTAAGTGCCCGATTGGTATCATACAGAGAAACCAACTCGGGAATTGCACTTCGGAGTTCCGACCGTAGCCGGCAAGCTTCCACGGACCCCAACGTGAATGGACCCGATCCATCTATTAGGCGAGCGAGCTGTTCCAAGTAACGGAGGGGGCGATCTGAGGAAGGTCGAGCGGGAGGATTCCAAGGCGGGCGATACGAAGTCAGGGTCGTCGTTGGACGGATGAGGCTGGTCGTGATCGGCGCCGAAGTCGTGATCGGGGCGATCGCGGGATTAGTCGAACTGGAAACGGAAGGCGAGGCAGCGATCGGGCGGGCAGCCGAAGAAGACGAAGAAGGAAGAGAAGATCGGCTCGAGTCAGCCATGGTGATCGCCAGAGAGGAAGTTTGGAAGTGAGTGAGTCGAACTGCAGTCGTTGAGCGGCTGCAGTTAGTCTCAGAAGCGGCTGTGGTAAAGCGATCGGAAAATATTGAGACTGAAGTGGACCACACATGGCCGTTGATTGGTGACGATAGAACACCCATCAACATATGACGGTTGATGGGTGGGAAAAGGCTGATCACAGTTAAGAGGAAAAGGTGGCGGACAACGGGTATTCACGAAGTGAAGGATCAGCCAAGCACTGTCATCACGCCCAGTCCCAGGCACCGATGGAACGATGGAGATCTCGGTCAAGATCGTTGTCACGATGTCTAAGTGGAATTCCCGTGGATGTAAGATGTAGTGAGCAACTGTTGACATGACGTGTCAAGGACGGTCGTCCAGCCGATCTATGAATGGTATAGTGGTTGAAGTTGATCATGACACGAAGTTACGGCCTGATCAGCTTATTATGCCCGAGCAATGAAGATTAGATGTGGAATGAAGTCGGGCATGTGGAGTGACAGGTTGTGTGAGTGATGATAACCTATGGTTTGTCCGAAGATGACGTGGCAAGGCCTGATCAGGCCTGATCAGCCGAGATCGGTGTTATATGGTTGCCCTGACGGGGTATAAAGGTCGGAAGTATGGCTTAGAAGATGAATTGAGTCGTGATGATGATGACCCAGAGCGTTCCCGAGGTGATCAAGGGCTGATCAGCCTGATCACCACCTGATCACTCGGTCGATCACTATGGCGATCGTGATCAGGGCCGATCAGCCTCTGATCAGCGTTGATATGCAAGGGCAAGTAAGTTTTCGGTTTGGTCGGACTATATACGAAGTGAACAAGTGCTGAAGAGCAGGTCTCAAGTGGTTTCAAGGTCGTTTGTTGAAGATCAGGATGGGTTGAAGATCTTTTGAAGAGTCGGGTCGTGATCAGGGCAGAGTCGGTACAGGTCAGTTTGAAGGTGCAGCCAGGATGGGCAAGAGGGTGTTACGCAACCGTGCGACGAGGTAAATAGGTTCGAAGTAAAGGTCAGGCATGAGTTGAGGTATGGTACACAGGTATAGGACTTTGCATATATAATAACAGGTTTAGATTTTCCCCCTAAAGCAAAGAGTCGCTCTGCCACGTGTGCAGTCATTGGGAGCACAGGGTTGATAAGTCCCCTCTTGCTCATCTATTTCCCGGTTAAGACGTGCTAAGGCGCATTTTGGCTTACCGGAAGACCCCCGACGGGTTTGTTCTAGGTGATCTAACCTCACCCGCAACGCGCACGTGTTTGGAACACGTTAATAATATTGGTAAAGGTTTTGTGGAGATAACGTTTGTGGATTACTGTGGAAGATCGTGGATTGATCGCGCTTTCTTGGTTTCGTTATATCTCTCTCTCATTGGCTGGCCTGATCAGACGAACTTTCCTGATCAGTGCCTAGATACTGATTAAATATCGACCCCAACCCGTTCTCCGGTGAAGATTTCCACCCGAGGACACCCCTCGTCTCGAGAAGGTCATCCACTCCGACCTATCAAGATCATCGTTTTCGTCACCGAGTCCACCTAAGTGAGTGTAACCATCCCCGATCAACGGGTACACAAGGTGAGATGAAGTTGAATATAGATCCTGACGCGCATGAAGACCGGCCAGATGACCGGGAGGATCAGATCAGTCACCACAATGGTGATTCATCTGATTCTGATGCTGATCAGGATCGACGGAGTACCCCCTCCGATAGTTGGTCGTCCGGGCCAGTGGGTATCCGGATTCCACCCAAGACTTCGGTCATGGATTTGGAAATCGGCTCCACCACACGATTTGCTCGTTTTGGAATTGCTAATGTAGGGGTGCCCCTTACTGCAACATTCAGGGAGATGGGCTTAGCGCACCATCTCTCGCAACATCGCCTGCGGAGCACCATCAGGCTACATACAGGCAACGTTGAACTCGAATACGCAACACACGGTCAACATAAATATAGCTGAACGCAATTACCGTAATAGACATGTAATAGACACAGCTAGTACTCTTACCCCCCCCCAACGATTGTTTTTACAAAGGAGACCTCAATAAAGTATTTATTGTGCTTTTCTGGCGGAAATCACCTCCTTTGTATGTGACGTGTGAACAAAGAAACAATTCTTATTAATGCGGATTTAAGGCGTCTAAAATGGATGACACAACACGAACTATGTCGCCCACACAACGATTTAGACCAAGAGTTGGCGGGTAACCACTCGCCAATCCAGCATTGTCTGTCGCCTGACCACGTTTTGGTGAGCACTCGCCCGGGCAATTCTGTATTCAATATCTCAATCTTATTATTAATTTATTAATGCATGTACTTTTACCCAAAATTTAACGCAACGTTTGACCAAAAGCAATGCTGACGATAGAACATTGTTTAAGAATGGTGTTCTGTCAAGAGAATGGTCCAGGCAAGTTAAATCGAAGTTGACAACTAGAGCACTGATTCTAAAAATAGTTATTACTACGTTGCCTTCGCATTCACTTCAACACCTTGGTCAGTTCGCATTAATTCGACTACTTCTGGAGGTAAACCAGCATTTCTTGAATCCACGCGGGCATTCGGTCGTTTTGGCGTTTGATCAACGGGTGTTTTTTCACCAGTCGAATTGGTCCTTGACACACGCTTTGGCAATCGCTGATTTTCTTTTGCAACGCTTTTAGCGCTTCTCTTTTTAGACGAAGAAAATTTGCTTGAATGCACGTCATTTTCACTTTCACTTGAGCTACTGCTCGCAGAAGATAGAAGCTCGCTGTCATTGTCTGAGCCTGCGCCTGATTCCATAAGATCTGAGCGATTACTTTCGTTATCTATAAACAAGTCGCTGTCTGAATCAGATTGGCCATCCATCTGAGACACAACAAACCAGAGAGACGATAAACAGTTGACCGATGAAAAATGCCACGTTCGCCCATCAAAGACGTTTTGCTCTTGCCTTCTTCAAACTCCCCGTCGCCTTGATAGAGATCTTCATCATCATCTATCTTTGCACGTTTGACGTCAGCTCCTAAGTGATGTGTAGGCACCACTGAGTTAGTTATAAAAAAACATTGAGAAAGTAAGATTGGTGCTCAGTAATATACCTCTAACTCTTGTTTTAGACTTTTAAGTCTTTGCAGAAGTCGACGAAGAAGCTGCACGAGGCCGTTTCTTAGACCGGCCGGGGACGCGAGAATCGGCTTGACAGGAATAGGTCGTTCTTCCATTGGTAAATGTTACACGACTGTACCAAAGCCCATAATTTTCGGACGCTGATCTTTTGGACAATCTAAGATCTCCAGACGGATTGCTTTGCTAAATAAATTGACAACCGGGACAATCAGTAAAATCCTATTCAATATAATATCGTGGTAACGTACTCATTCTCGTCGCAAAAGAAGAACATGTCCAAAAGGCGTAGCACATCACTACCCTGCGCATGTGGATCATTGAACTGGACGGGAATAGCTGACTCAATTGTTTCCTCGGGTCTGTCGCCGGTAAAGTCAGGGTCTACTTGGGCAAGTTCTCTTGCACCCCGAATTTCGCCTTCAGGCACCGTCGGGCCCGTTGGTATCAACTTTGGGAAAATATGAGGGGCGTTTGTCGCAGTCATTG
The DNA here is from genome assembly GCA_001887855.2 of Sclerospora graminicola. Classification (NCBI taxonomy): domain Eukaryota; phylum Oomycota; class Peronosporomycetes; order Peronosporales; family Peronosporaceae; genus Sclerospora; species Sclerospora graminicola. Next base: position 4,816 of record MIQA02019609.1, read on the forward strand.
CCCCATTCATGTCATCATCTAATGCATCACTTTGGCCAGTGGTAGAAGGGACTTTTCTTGTTTCAAAGCAGTACACGAACTTCGCTTGTGCTGAGCTGCTCTTCGCTGACAATGAAGACACATTGTATGAGAGTAAAGTACAGAATATGCTGTACGAGGTGTTAGAGCGCGGCTTCGGGCGCAATTTAGCTCGGTGAGCCGTCTAAACTCTTCAGTTAGACGTACATGTGGTGACACATAAATAAATAAACACACGCCAAAAAATGTAGCAATATTGGATAGGTTTTCGTAGCTTATGACATCGGTCACGGACCTCGGGCGATTTCAACGCTGGCCAGCATAAGTAAACTAAGGAGGACCAAATTACATTTGGTCCTACACAATTGCACGCTTCCTCACTGCAACTTTACAGTGTAAGCCAGTAACAGCTGGCCTGTTACACCTGGTAGCACTTAGTGGTCCGTCTGAACGACCACTATTGACGCGTTCCGCTAGTTAACTAGCGGAACGAAGGTTTAAGAGCCGCCGGCTGTCATGGCGCCGGCAAGCGATCGTGAGCGTGAGCGACAGCTCGCGCATGATTTAGTTTGGGAAAACTTCCCTAACTGGTCACAGGGAACTGTGACCACTGTGATAGAGATGATCCGGACCATAGGGCCCGAGATCATCTCTCTCCTCCGAGGTAAAACCCCGGAGGAAGCCTTGGATACGGTTACCCGTTTCAAGAGGATGTATGTCGATCCTCAGGTGCGTTCCGCAATGTTACGGTCGCAACCTACAACGCCCACATCTAGTGCGAGCGTTGGAGTGGTAAAGGCGGGATTCCGCCCTTTACTGGCGAAAGGGGAGAACCCCTTCGTAGATGGTTCGCAGAGGTGGAAGATGTCCTCTCTGCGCAAAAGATTGTGGACCCACGTTCACAAGCTTATTTCGCCACCACATGCCTAGGCGGTCGCGCTAGGGCATCGGCGATGGGCCGCAGAGCCACTGCTGGCTCTGCGTTCCTGACGTATCAGGATTTAAAAGCTGAGCTGAAGCAGGGCAAGCTGAGCCTACATGCGTACGCTCAGAAAATACAATATTTGTTATCAAATATTGTATACGAGCCGGTGCCCCCTGCCATGCAGGTCACTGGCTTCATGAAGGGACTGAATGACGGTCCCATCAAACAGAGTCTTTATCGGGTTCCCCCAAAGACTCTGAGGGATGCTATCGACCAAAGCATCCGAGAGGAATTCAGCATGCGTTCAGCAGCAGCGCATGCTGGGGTTATGGGGTTAGTCGAAAAGCGCAAGCGCCTTTCGACTTTAACATGCCGCCAGTGCAGCATGTTAATAATAACAATTTCTCATCGAGACGAAGTTCACACTTCGTCCCGAGACACCAAAACCCGCGCCAGGGCGCGGGCGGAGGAGGTCCAGAACCGATGGACCTATCGGTTGCAGTTGCCTCGACACCGAGGCAACCGAAAAACAAGAAGTTTCTTCGCTGCAATAGATGCGCGAAGATGGGCCATTACGCCCATGAACGCATGGTGCCGGGGCCGGCGCCACGCAGTCAGCGGACTGGACAGTCCGCTGGTAAGCGACATCAACAGGAGCAACCCTCTGTTGATGAAAAAAACTTCAACATCCAGTAGGGGCGGGGCGCCCTACTGGACGGGTTATCTCACATGCGGACATCGGGCATGTGAGGATAATAGCCCCAGCCGGGACTATGTCCTGTCAGCATGTGCAGGATGAAGAGTAACCTCTCATCGCCCTGGAGGTTAAGCCGCATGGAAACGATGTCCCTATGCGTGCTCTGTTTGACACAGGAACGTCAAACAATTTCGTTAGAACTGAGGTTCTAACGTCGTTGAACTTCGTGGGGATTGAATCTCCACGAAGCATGTTGTCAGTCCGGTTAGCAACAGGTGCAACCGTGACTAAACCAAAGCGTGTGATCTGCACACGCTTCGAGTTAGACGAACTGTCGTTCGAGGACGAATACATCGTCCTCGATCTTGACGACAAGTTCGATGTCATCTTGGGCATCCCTTGGATGTCCAAGCACCAACCAACGATCGACTGGGTAAACCTGTCGATCGACTGCGGCGGTCTCACAGGATCTGATCACCCTGTGAGTAATCCGGCTGTATCTAATGATACAACCGCAGTGTCAGACAGTCTGGTGGGTAGGGATGGCACCACCAGGTCTGATCCGACTACATCAGCGGATGGTACACTCGCTGATCAAGGTCCAGAGGAACTTAGACACGCACCGAACGAGTCGTTGCGTGTCAGTAATGTGTGAAACACGGGTGAAAAACACCCCCGTGTTAAATTTACTACTACGACCGATGGCGGTCGTGGTATAGAGAATTTACACACGGTGGGAAACACTCACCGTGAAAATAATGAAACCGTCACGGAAGTAAATGACTTCCGTGTCGAAAATGAAGAACTCACGACTGAGAGCAGTCGTAAGTGCATGCATACCATGGTAGACAGTGGGCACCATGAGGAGAATGCCTTGTGCACGAGTGGTAATCACCGTGCAACAGATCAGGCTACAGATCAGACGAGTGCGTCTGATCTCGCAGCTGTGTCCGTTGAGACGATCAACGTCTTGACGCAGACTGAGACTGGATTAGCTACCCAGTCTCTCACACTTGACAACCCTCCGAACTTAAGTTCAGAGGTAATGGCCCTTCCAGCCTTGAGCTGGAAGAAGTTCGTAAAGAACTTGCGAAATGATCAGATCGAACAGATCTGCGTCATTGTCGCATCTGATGAGGTTGTGGATATTCGTGAACGAATATCCACTTTACAATTAGAAGGCATTGGGAACGAACCCGTTCCCAATGAAAAAACCAAAGTTCAGCGCTTTGAAGCGCAGAGCTGGGAGTCGCTTAAGGCGACTTCCCCGTACTACGAGGTACTTTGGGAATACGCTGACGTATTCCCAGAAGAAGTACCTTGCGAGCTCCCTAAAGATAAGGGAACTAGGCACGAGATTGAGCGCATGCCATTGCCGCGTGACCAAGTCAAAGCAATCGACGAGTTCTTTAAAACTCGTCGCAAGGCGGGACATGTGCAGGAGTCTACCTCACCACACTCCAGTCCCACCTTTTGCGTAAAGAAATCCACCGGTGGGTGGAGAATCGTTCATGCTTTTAATAACGCAGCCACGGTACCGGCACAGACGCCGATACCGCGGAAGGATGTCATCATCGATGGCATGAGCGGGAGCACCGTTTTCAGTGCTCTCGACTTGAGGGATGGTTTCTACCAAATCCTCATGCGTGAGAAGGATATCCCTCTCACGGCTGTAAGCACCCCAAGCGGTATGCTTTGAGAGTAGCTTGTGATGCCGCAGGGGCTTCGAAATGCCCCTGCTACCTTCAATAGATGCGTCACGCATCTATTGCGCCCGGTGCAAGAATTCGCACCGAGCTACTTCGACGACGTGTTCATCCATAGTAAGGCTGAACATGGTAAGACTGATGTAGATGTTCATAAAGAACATCTACGTCAGGTGTTAGAGCTTATGCGCAAGCACAAGCTCTATGCAAATTTAAAGAAGTGCACCTTTGGTGCACCTGAGATACCCGTTCTTGGCTGCTTTGTGGGCAAGAACGGGGTGCGCCCTGATCCGGAAAAGATCAGGGTGATCGTTGAATGGCCTACGCCAAACAACGTCAAGGAACTTCGAAAGTTCCTTGGGTTGGCGACATACTTGCACAAATATTCGTGCAATTATGCCGGTTTAATTCGACCTCTTTCTCAATTACTTAAGAAAGATGTCGAATGGCACTGGGATACCCAGTTCCAAGATGCATTTGATGCAGTCAAGCGTAGCTTGACTGAAGCTCCCGTCTTGGCAATAGCCGATAACGAGCGACCGTTTCACGTCGTTTGCGACGCGAGCAATTTCGCCATCGGCTGCGCCTTGATGCAGCGCGATCACGATGATCATGATCGCGTGATATTCTATCAATCGCGTCAGTTGCGCCCAGCCGAGCGCAACTATCCAGTGCATGACAAGGAACTCCTTGCCATGAAGTATGCACTGGCAAAGTTTCGGATCTATCTCTTAGGAGATAGACCGTTGTGGATTACACGGACCATGCGTCGTTACGCACGGCCGTGAATTCACCACACATATCTCAAAGAATGGCACGTTGGCTGACATTCTTTGCCGAAGACAACTTCACAGAATACAAACCGGGAAAGTTGAACGTGATAGCGCATCCGCTATCACGACGCCCCGATTACGAGACAAACCGTAACGGAGGCAACCAGTACAAACGCAATACGTTGCACTGCTCTGTCGTCGTCACTCGTACGACAGGTACGTCAAGCGTACGAAACAGACGAGGAAACTCGTCTGCTGATTGATTACTTACGTAATCAATCTGATCGGAAGCGCGAGGAACTTCCAGAGTTCCTCCGCTTGCGTGGATCGTTATCGATTGCACGATGGTCTGTTGCTTTATAGCACAGACCAAGATGATGTAAGTCGCATCGTTGTTCCGAACGATGATGTAAGTCGCATCGTCGTTCCAAACGGCGATGATCTCAAACATCAAATATTGTTTGAGTACCATGATGCACCGATTTTGGGGCATCAAGGTCGAGAGAAGACGTATGCTTCACTCGCACGCGATTTCTACTGACGTACCTAGTATAAATGGGTACGCAAGTACGTACGCGCTTGCAAGATATGCCAGCACGTCAAGCCTGCGCACTTTACGCAGGCTCCCCTCCAATCTCTACCGGTTCCGACAGAGGGTGGAAGTCCATTCCATGGACTTCATCTTTGGTCTCCCGGCTGATCACAGTCAGAAAACAGGAATTGTGGTCTTTGTAGACTACCTCAGCAAGATGATCCATCTTGCAGTAGTGTCAGCGAATGTCACCGCTGCGCAAACGGCGCGGATATTCGTTGACACGGTATTCCGTTTACACGGAATGCCAAAATACATAATCTCGGATCGAGATCCGAGATTCACAGGACGTTTCTGGCAAGAAACGTTCTCATTATGGGTACGCAGTTGAAAATGTCAACTGCGGACATCCGGAAACGGATGTGTAAACTGAACGCGTTAACCGCGTTCTCGGAGACATGCTGCGTTCATACGCGCATGCCTTCGAGCAGTGAGTGACTATCTCCACTCACCGAGTTGCAATTAACAACTCGGCCATGTTCTACATAGCATACAACCGTTCGACGTGAATGCCTTAAGCATCCACAACGCCAGCTTACTGGCGTACGCCAAATCTAAGTGGGGAGGGACCCGCTCAAATTTTGAGCGAGTCGATGCGCAAGTTGCAGCCGCAACTTGCGATGAGACTGCCGAGTCTTCTACTGTTAACACAGTAGAAACTCAAGCAGCTTCAGATACTGATGCTGCTTACGCAGACAGTCTATCTACTGCTAATAAGGCAGCAGATGAATTCGTATTACAGCGCCAAGCTGTAATACGCTATGTAAAAGACGCACTTGCTTGACTTGAGGTGAGTATACGAAGTCGCCGCGACTCCCGGTCAGGGGACTTCCGGTGGGTTAACTTAACTTCCCCGGGCAAAACAATAACAGCAAGAGGGGACCTTGTTAGCCCTCTGCCGTGAACCAATAAAAGCGACTTGCGTCTAAGAAAGCGAAACGTATACTGATTTATCCTATGTCCAATACCCCCTTTGTGTAACCTACCTCAAATAACACGGCTGACCAGTCATATACCTTACCCAACGCAACCCGCCTAACTCCGACTTTGTGTACCGGTCCGGCCGGTACACCAACCCCAAATGGTACCGACCCGGCCGGTACACCGAACCCATATGGTACCAGTCCGAATGGTACATTGTACCCGGCCGGCTCGGCCGGATAGCCACCCATCCGCGCCCCCCGGCCGCTGACGCTAGCAATCCCTTGGCAGCCTCTCCTACGATCCAGGTGCCTACTCCTTCCACTAGAACAATCCTCTTCTTTCAGGCTCCCTTCATTCCAACCTTACGAACAGTCCGCCATCTTGGCCGTCAAACCTCCATAGTCCTTCCGTCTGCTCAGCCCGCTTATCCGACTATCCTCGCCCCTTGTCAGGTCCGCCGACTTGATTTCCAGCCAGGCACCGCCCGACCGCCTACAGGCGTGCCTGGCAGTCCCAAATTGCATCTTATTACTGGCCGGTCTGGGCATCCGGCTTAGGGTGACATTTCAGCCAATCCGATGCGGGCATCCATCATCATTAGTCCGTTAACTTCTGGAGCACTTCACCACAGCCGCCCCTGAGCCTTGTCGCAGCCGCACAACGGTTGAGGCACGCGCTCATCACATTCCCCACACTTTGATTTTCAACGCCTCTATGTCTGAACGTGACAACGCCCCCATTGCTCCTGTGCCGGGCCACTCCCCGGTCAATACTCAGCCATCGGCCGTAGGACCGGATGCCCATCTGGCCGGCCCAGAGCATCGCCCCGGGCAACCCGACCTGGCTGCTCTGCAAGCTCAAGTCGCTGCGCTGACCGCTCACGTAGCCAGCCTAGAGCAAGCAAACACCGAGTTGGCTGCGACCGCCCGGCTGGCTAGCCAGCAAGCGGATGAATCCCGGGTCCGGGAAGTTCTGGCTACTTTTCAATCTCGCGACCGAATTGGCCGACTGGAAAGTGAGAACGCCGACCTTCTCCAAGCGAGAGATCGCCTCCGAAAACAGTCGGACTCACAGCGTGTCCTAAACCAGAAGGCCGTAGCTGCCTTGAAACTCCAAAGTAAGTACCTTCCGCCTGTTCTGGTTCGCCTTCCCACTCACTCACTCCGTGTATGCTCTTAGACCAAAACGTCATGAACCTCCGCGTCTTGATGATCGAGTCTTTTCAGACCGCGCGTGAGTTGACGACGCGCTACGACAGCTATATTAAGCTCTCCAAACGATTGGAGGGTTCGCAGTTGAAACTGGGCAATTTGGAGTTTCGCCGGATCCGGCTTGCCAAAAAGCTGACCAAGTACCAGAAGGCGCTATATCAGTCGGCCGATGCATCGCCCGACCTTCAACGCCGAATCCGGGAGCTTGAGGCCGCATACGCTGAAACCCAATCGGGTGTGAGTGAAGCCCGGGAGGCGTTTACCCAACTTGCGGAGGAGCGTGCGAACTGCCTGTCCTCTCTCAAGGAAGATCGGGCCCGTCTAGCTGCTTCGGCGTCCCGGGTATGAGGTCTCATGAAGGGTCCTGCCCCCATCCGGGAGGCTATCAGGCATCTCCTTGACTTAGCTTGTCCGCGAGACCCTGGTCAAGCCGCTTCCGCCACGCCCCTTCTCCCGTCAGCCGCTGATTCCGCCGCGGCCGTCCAGACATCTGACGCGGGAACTTCCGCCCCCGGATCAGCGACCGGTGATACGGGAAAAGTTTCTCGCCTACGGATTTGGAATACTTCTCAAGACCCTAACCCGCCGCCAGCGCCAGTCGGCGAGCAGGCGGCTTCTCTCTTGTCCACTGAAGATCCGCCTGGGCACAAAGGCAAACGTCGATCCAGTCGGGTTGCGTCGCTCCAAGGCCCCGTGGCAGCCAAACGGCCCAAACGGTCCGCCGCGCCGGTGAGCGCGGCCCTAGTCCATGGAGACAGCGGGCCGAGTCCTAGACCCACTTCGATCTCGGCTCCACCGGCTTCGGGAAAGTCCCCCCGTCGTTCTCGCGCTGCCAGATCTTCGTCGAAGGCTCCGACTACTCCGGCTCTCCTTAGCGTCTCCCCTCATGATCCCCAAGGTCCGTCTACCGCCTCTCCTGATGGAGAAGAAGCGTCTGGCCTATCGGGGCTGGATTCTGACGAGGCTACCACTGAGGACCTCGAGGAATTGCCTTCCCCGGACCCCTTCGCCTTCGACGAGAACGAGTCCAAGGAAACCTCAGAGGAGTCTCCTCCGTTGTGGATTCCCCGGCGGAAGGACATGACGGCCCTCGAACTGGCTGCGGCGGTCCCTTGGTCAAGGGCGCAGTTGGAAGGCCTGCGTATCCAAGACCTCACTGGTGCCCTTGTCACCAAGTTGTTGACTCGTCCGCCGTTGTGGATCTTCCCACCGGCCCTCGCTGTGCCCAAGGCCGAGGGCTGGAATGCCAAGCTAGTGGAGATCGAGCCGCTGAACGCAATCTTGTCCCGGAAACCTTGGGACATAGTGGCGACAGAGATGCCGGACATCGGCCTGCCCCATGTCGGCTGGTTCGCGAAGTTGCGGGGAGTCTGCAAGGAGTACCTCTCCCGGCATGGGCAATCCATCTGGGAGTCAACTCACCACCTTTGTATTTCCGTTGCCGCCGGGCGCGAATCTCCCGGGCTAGCCAAGTATCGGGCCGACCGCAAGAACCGTCGCAACCGCGCGACTGAGGGCTGGATTAAGATCTGCAACTTCGTGGTCGATGGAATCCAGCGCGGCCACTGCGACTTGGATATTTTTCTCCACCCTATCATGCTACATCTGGCCAACCGCCGGGTGGAGAAAAGCGGGATCTCGGCCGAAGGCGGGACTTGGTATCCGGGATTGGGTAAGCGTCAGGTTGCTACCCTCCAAGCTTCGCTCGATGCGCTCGACCAACAAGATCCGTGGCGCAACCAGTTTCGGCAGGATCCCGATCGTCACCCTGGCCTCTGCGTGCCCCGACTCCGGAACAAGTTTTGCTGAGCTTCGCCAAGGGTGACCCACGAGGCTAGCCTTGCATACCCTTATCTTCTTTATTCGTTACTGGCTGTTAACCTCGATAATACACTTTTCTTTCCCCTTTTTTTACGTAAGTAACCGCTTGTTCATCTTCCTCGTCTGACTTCTCCCATCCGGCACCATACTGAATCGAAGACAACTCCGGAAAACCATTCCATCCGGCACCATACTGATTCGAAGATAACTCCGAAAACCACTCCATCCGGCACCATACTGATTCGAAGACAACTTCGAAAAAAGCCGATCGGACCCGACTAGCTCCATCCACCGATTACTCGGCTGAGTGGTGTTAGCTGGTCCGGCCGTGCCCGTTGCCCTGGGGCCGGGCGGACTAGTTCTCTGTCCCACCTTCTTCGTGGGTTTGCATGACCCCGAAGCGATTCCGGCTCGCCCGCCGGCGATCGAACTCTCTCATTAAAGCTCCGCAATTTAAATCTAGTTCGTCCACCCACGACCGCTCCTCGCAATTTTTCCACTGCACGAGAAACTCCCTGTGGATCCGCCCAAACCGGGTTTTCCGTCCGTTCCGGACGTCCCAAATTCCTTCTACCTCGTATTCATCCGGGTCTAACGGCTTGTCCCAACTGTCCTCCGGCAGCAGAGCTTCATCGAAATCCAACCGGTCGCTTTCCCCCGTAAGGCGTATATTCGGGCGGTCCGGGAAACGCTTCACCAACTTCAACTTGGAAACATGTACTATCGGGAAAACACTGTATTCCGTGCCGGCCGTGACCAGCTTAACTGCATGATCCCCGACCAGTTCTGCCACTCGGAAGGGGCCATGCCACATATGCGCCAGCTTCCGCGCATAGCCCTCCTTGACCCGATCCAGATACAGCCACACCCGGGAGCCGGGCTCAATGCCGTGTTCCCCGGCGCGGTCGTTGTTTTGACCGGCGCGATCCTTGATTGCTTGTCGGAGACGTTCGTTTACTTGTTCCCTCGCCAGTGAGTAGTGGCGCTGCACTCCCATCCTCCAGCGGCGAGCGTCTCTGTCCCGGCTTCTGGTGCACCCTATTGGTATGGCGGCTTCCAAAGTGGATCGGGGATCCCATCCGTAAGCCAAATAAAAAGGGGTGTCGCCCCTTACCCGGTCGTACGACGAGTTGAGAGCGAAAACCAGTCTCTCGGCATATTCATCCCAGTCGCATTGATCCGCCTCCACCACATACATCTTGAGGGCTCTGGTTAGGGTCTGAACCATCCTTTCGGCCTTTCCATTCGCCTGCGGGCGGTAAGCCATAGTGGCGCTCTGCTTCTGTCCTAAGATCTTATTGAAAGCTCGGAATACGTCTGCCATAAATCCGGGCTCCCTATCGTACCGGATGACCTCGCTCGCCCCGAAACGCCTGAACACACATTCTTCGTAACTTTGCGCAACCTGTTGGGCGGTGCGGGTGGAGCTGGCCTTTGCTATAACCAGCCCGGTAAACAAATCCGTCCAGATCAGCAGCTCTGTATGCCCATTTCGAGATTTGGGTAAAGACGGGATATGGTCCATCGCAATAACTTGAAAAGGATAGGTGGCCTGTATATTTCCAGGCGACCGCCCTCTAATGGTCGGCCGGCCTTTTCCGGCTTCGCAATCTGGACAGCTCCCCACGTAGGCCTGAACGCTACGGTAAAGCCCTCGCCAGTGGAAATGTGTCTTAATCTTATGATATGTCCGGCCGATGCCCTGATGTCCCCCCTCCAAGCTCACATGGTAGTGATGGAGAATATCCGGCTGTAGAGTAGCGGGTACGACTAGCCGAGCGGATCTATCTCTATCGATCTCCGGCTGGTCGGCGTCTCGGTAGAAGAACAGTAGCCCGTTTTCGTCCACTTCATAATCCGGGGCCAACTTGAAACATTCCTTAGCTTGCTCAGCGGTCAGTTTATTCACGTCTCCGTTAAGGTACGCCTTGAGATCCACTATCCACGCTTCCTCGTTCTGCGCTTGGAGAATCCGCTCTGCTCGCAACTGTTGAACTATCCCCTCGGTCATTGTTTCTGGGGATAATGGGCCATCGGCTGAAGAACGACGCTTCTGCGATCGGGTAACAGCGTTCACCCGGATTATCTCCTCCGTGTTGGCTGGATGGATGATCTCGGGCAGCCGGTTGATCTCCGTCAGGTCTGATAACAGAGCCGGATCGGAAACCGTTACCCCTACGTTGTCGCGCATGGCCAGCGTAGCCAAGTGATCCGCGCTCTTATTCCAGTCTCGTTTGACGTGCAGCAATTCGTGCTCCGGCCATCTCCGCAAGGCAGACATAACCCGATCATTCAACAGCCTCAGCCGCGGCGCCTTGCAATCTATCTCTCCGGTGATTTGCCGGATCACTAGGTTGGAATCACCGCATATGATGATCCGCCCCTGTGTCCGGCCAGCCAACAGATCTAGGGAAAGCAGCAATCCCCTATACTCCGCTTCGTTCACCGTGATGCCAGGCGTGAAATCCGAGGCGGCCGCGATCGCCTTCCATTCGGGCAGCTTCCACAAAATGGCACTATAGACCCCGACCCCTTTCTTTACACTCGCCGACCCATCGAAACTAAAAACCATTAGTTCCTCCGTGGGTCCCACTGTTGGCGGCGGCAACACGATAGTTTGTCGAGGCTGCTTCCGAGGTGCGATCGCTATCAGTGCTTCCTCCACTTCCGCCCTGGGAGTAATGCTGGCAGCCAATGTGCCCAGTATTTCCTCTTCCCCTTTAGTACACTTAATCACTTCGAGGGACCACTGAGACAGCAGAGCCGCCCATCTCCCCAGCCGGCCATCAATCCCATTCGCCGTCAAGAGCCATGATAGGGTCGACCGTCTAGATAGTACTTTGATAGGCCGAGACACCAGCATAGTATAACACACATCCAAGATCCGCAATAGAGCCAAAACTTCTTTATCCACCAATCCGTAATTAACTTCATTAACTTTCAGGGTCCGGCTGGTGAAGGTCACGGGACAGTACACTCCGTCATGATCTTGCACGAGAGCGGCCGAGATGGCCCACTTGTTAGCGTAGATGATGACCACCGGAGTCTTATTAACATCGAAATGTTTCAGGACCGGTGTGGTCGCCATCTTCGCTTTTAACATACCAAAAGCCACCATCGCTCGGGTCATGTGGTCGTCCGGGCCGGCCGCGCCGGGGGACAACGGCCGGCCCCTTGGCTGAACCGAAAAGGGCGCTTCCCCATTGGCTGAAATAACCGAAAAGGGCGCCTTCTCATTGGTTGATATTGCCGGCCCGGCTTGCGTCTCCGCTTGCCTATCCTGCTCTCTCAGCTTATGGTAATCCACCTCCCGCAACTCATACAAGACCGCCGCATAGACTGCAAATCCTCGATGAACCGACTGTAATAATTCAGGCTGCCCAAAAGGATTGCACAGCCTTTAGGGATCGCGGGAAAGGCAGATTACTCAAGGACTCCAAATCCTTCGGATTAGCCTCCAACCCGGCAATCGACACTTGATGACCCAGATAGGTCACCTTAATCTTTCCCCAGAAACTCTTAACCACACTAATCGAAAGATTCCACTTTTCACACGTAATCATCAACTTCTCCACTTTGTCACACAGTAAATCCCAGGTAGTTGCCGTAACGAGAATGTCATCGATGTAAGACCGCCGCCCCAAAACTGAAGGTTTTGGGTCGAGGTCCGGGTCACCTTCGGCGAACACATCCCCGACCAGAGCCGGATCTTGATCCGCCTTGATCTTGAAGTGTCCGTACAGCGCGTTATCTATCAACCGTTGATAAATCTGCGGGGCATTCTTCAGACCGAACGGCATCCGGTTCCACTCGAACAACCCGAAGGGCGTCACGAACGCAGAGATCTCCCGTGCACGATCGGTCATAGAAACCACCCAGAATCCACTGGCCATGTCCAATGAGCAATACCACAAAACTTTATCCAAGTCTTCCAGCAGGTCGTTTATCAGCGGCATCGGATAAACCATCAGCTTCGTCAGCCGGTTCACCAGCCGGTAATCGATGCACAACCTTATATCCACCCCATTCTTCTTAATAATAATTACGATGGGCGAAGCCCATGGCGAGGTGGACGGCTGAATTATCTTGGTGGCCAGCAAACCCTTGATAAGCTCTGACAGCTTTTCCCGATACTGGGGGGCAACTCTTCGGCATCTCTGTGCGACCGGCTTGGCACCTCCCACATCAATATCACATACCGCCCCATGGGCGGCCGGAGGAAGTGCGTTCCCTGGTCCGATCAACAGATGTCGTCTTTTCCATATAATATCCTTCAATCTGCTGATCTCCTCCGGGGTGTTCACATCCGGGTCTCCCACTTGTAGATCGTCAATAGTGACTGCTGGGGGGCAGGGGGTCACTTCAGGTAGCACCGCCATCTGCTCTTCCATGCCTTCAACGTATAGTTCGCCCCCTTCATGAATGCAGACTTGATCGGCTTCGGCTGCTTCGGGATCTTGGTCGGCCGGCTGGGCCGATCCGCCTTCGGCTATTTCCGAATTCTGCTCGGCCGGCTTGGCCGATCCGCTTTCGCTTCGGTCGTCACAACTGTCATCGGGGCCGACCGTATATGCAACTCTGCTTGGTCCTTTCTCCCGACTCTGTCGTTCGTCCGTCTCCCTCTGAGTGGGCAAAACCAGTTCCGCGATCGGGGCGTAGATTCGATCAATACATTCGGCCGGATCCGGCGACGGCCGGCTCCGCGTCAATATTTTAGAAGGGGTCCGGTACTCGGGTTTATCCACCATCGGAGTCTGGTCCTCTTCTAATTCTTCCTCTTCGCTGACCAGATCGGTGGTTGCCTGAAAAGCCAGGTTTTGCCACTCGATATAACGTCTTGAGCCAATAGTGACATAGCCCGGCCGGCGGGGCACTTTATCCTCGGCCAGCCACATTCCAATAATCACATCTTCATGCAAGGTGAGGGGCTTTTCAGAGATGTTGGTCACGCTTATGAAGTTGAGATGACCGCCCCCTTTAACGAACGATGGTACCCAGCATTCGCCCCTTGTCAGCCATAACTTACTCCGCCGGTCGTGTGGTCGTAACATTACTTCCACCGCTTTTCCCACTGGCACCGTTACAAACTGACCTAGCTTGAGGAACTGGACGTGGGCGCCATATAAGGGCCGCCGGCCGGCCAGCTGGATCTGTACCTCGTCCGGCAACGTCAAGGTCCCATGCGATAAGTCCAGCCGTATACCGGCCGGGACCATAAAATCCATGCCCAAAATTGCATCCTGCCCGGCCAGCTTGCCTACCCAGGCGGTGAGATAGTATACCAACGACCCAGCTAACGTAATCTTGACTCTTGTCCTTCCTTGGGTCATGTACGAATTTTCTCCAATGCCTATACATTCCTGCCGCTTCGTCTCGTCTATCTCACACCCCACCTTACGAGCAAAGGTGGTGTCTACGATAGACACTTCTGCACCAGAGTCGAACAACATGGTAGCTTTCTGGTTATTGATTTTTCCATCCGCCTTGGCCTGCTTGAACCATTTATCCGGCGAGTGATACTTCCAATAACCTCGCGACTCACCAGGTAACAGGTTTAATTCCATTCGCACTTCAGACCGGGAATACTCATCCGTCCGTATACTGCTCACCAGGAAGGGGTCAGCCGTACCGGCCGGGAACCGGGTGACGTAATCGTCAAACTTACATGTATTGTCGGTTATCCTTTGCTTTGCTTCTTGATTATCCTCTTTACCGACATATGCATAGATACTAACACTAGCCCGCTCGGCTCGAACCAGATTCCAACCTGGCGAGCGATCTAGTTTAACATCTTTTCCGCTCCGGGCGGCAACATTCCAGCATGCTTGGTCGGGACGTACCACTCTTTCAACAGGTTGTAGAATTCCTCCATTGGGCACAGTCCCGCCTCATGCACCTCCCCGCAAGCCTTACACGTGAACAGACAGTGTTCCGCCGGTGTCCCTTCTTCTCGCACTTCTTGCACGTCAGCCGCTTCCAGCAGCTCCGGTCGTCATGCTTGATGGATCCACAGTGGGTGCACTTGCGCCTGGGGTAATCCTGGTCAGCTCGAGCCGGAAAACCCTTCGACTGACCGGAACCGGCTGGCAGCCTGGACGGCTGACTGGCTTCTGCCGAGAAAAGGTACCGATACTGTTCCTCCTCAGACTCGCCCCCAGATCGCTGATGCTCCTCTTCCGAGCTGGTCGCGTCTGACTCTCGGGCGACCATGCGGACGGCTCGGGCCGTCCTGGTAGATGGCGGCCGGCCTCCTTGATCCGCGTTAAATCGGGACTTGAAACGGCCGGTTCCGACTGCCGCCTTGGGGCCTCGCTTCTTCGCCCTTAGGTACGTGCGTAACGTCAATTCCAGCTCAGTTGTATTCTTCAACCGCAGTAACGCCAGCTGGTCTGCCAGCTCCCGATCGTCCAACGTGCTGATGAAAAGTTCCACGTGTTCACGGGCAGCTTCCGACCGGCTGGTATCTTCTTTAACGGGAATATCCGCTCTCATTCCAGCGACATTTAAGCAGAAGATACTCCAGGGGGGTCTCATCAGGTCGCTTCTTGGTGTGGAAATATTGTCGCGCCGCTGACATTCCAGCTCCGCAGTATTGTTCCTCGAACGCACCGGCCAATTCCCTCCAATTTCCTCGGGTTTCCCGGATGAGCTGTTGGATCCAGTTTTTTGCTGGGCCCTTCATCAAATCCCCGAAGATCAGGCATTTCTCATAGTCCGACGTCCGGTCTCTGAGAAATGCCGACTTCGTCTTGCTCAACCATCCTCGGCCTGGTCCACGTCCGCGTCGCGTCCGGTGAAGTCTTTCAGCTCGGACGTGGCCGACATTCGCACCCTCGTGATCGCTCCCGAATCCGCGTCAAACGCTTGAGCCGAGGCCATATGGGCTCGGCGGGCCATCCCCAGATCCAAGTCATCCGGATCGTAATGGTACTTGGCCGACTTGACGGATTCCATGTCCACGTCGCTGAGAGACAGCTTCCTGTTCGTTGGGCGACGTCCGGTCCGGCGACCTGTCTGGCGGCTCGGCGGGGCGGCATGGGGTTCACTTTGCTTGGACTGCACCGACTCCATGTCTTCATCACTCGGCTCCCTCGCATAGTATTGGACTGGTCCGGGGGCCTGTGTTCCACGACGAGCAGGCTGGTCCGGTGACTTCGGACTGCCGCGGCTAGCGCTCCGCCGACGTTGCTCTTCCAAGTATCGCTCCATCATCGCCGAGAACATGTTTTGCAGGTGATCCGGCACCTGAGGAGCGACTTGAGGGGCAGCTTGAGGGGCGACTTGGGGGGGCGGCTTGAGGGGCAGCTGGGCTGCCAGATTGGCATTCTTTCTTAATCCGCCCATCCGCGTCTTTGTCTTCCTCTTTCGGTTCTGGATCCGCCGTCGCTGTCCGCCAGGCCTGTACGCTGTACTGGCCGGCGTTCTTCCGCTCGGGCGTACGCGGATCCTCACGTCCTCCAAGTCTCATGGCTGTCGCCACACGCGCTGCTCTCCTTGGGCCAAGCGTCATGCGGGTGATACCCACTGATGAGTCAGATGAGTCTGCTTCCGAAGGGGCAGACTCGTACTGCGAAGAGCCCGAGTGTATCCCGGCTGGTTTGCTTGTCGCCGGTGGCGTGGACGGCGCCACTCCAGTCGTAGCTGTCATCTTTTTCGACGGCGGCGAGCAACCCACTAGCGGTACCAAGCGGTCATGCAGGGCGCTGGACGCCTCCTTTAACTTGTCCATCTTCAGATCAAACAACTCGTTCGGATCAAACACACCGGTGTTAATGCCGGCTTGTTTGAGTTGGTCGAATAGTCCTCTAATAAGGGACACGTGGCCGTCTGAGAGAGTTGGGGGAGAGACGGGGCCTTTCAATCCGCCTATGATCTTCGG
>MIQA02019613.1:0-28519 GCA_001887855.2 Sclerospora graminicola
AGAAACTGATCAAAAAAAAAAAAGAAAACAATTATTGTGAGATTCATCCAATTTGGCTAAAAGAATAGTAAATCTGCCAGATTAAGAGGCTTATTTACATTTGCGAACCTTATTTAATAAATAAATACGTCATCTAACCCTCGATAATGTCCGTAACCCTTGATTTATTTAGCTTATAAAGTTGGCGTACAAATCACAGAAAGGCAGATTTCCACAACGAGCACACCGAATGCCGGTTTTGTGACTGGCATTCTGCGGCAAAACGTTTCCAAAACGGCAAGAAGCAGAATAACGAATGCTTTTTGCTTTGGGCGCCCCTTTATATTATTACCCATAGGCTCACCCAATAAATACCCGTTGTAAAAACCAACCTGCCGGAATCTTTCGAAGCAACTAGCAGTTCGGATATTGGACTGCCAAATAACGTGATCTCAAGCGAGCCGATCAACGGCACAACTGTATGGCACCAAAAGAACATCCAGGTATTGCTAATGTACTAAGGATGTTGTTTTTAGTTGACAGCCCTGTTTTATTGTTAGCGGCTCAATTCATCGGTATGGAACCGCGCCACTTATCGCTTTTCGAACTTGAGACGGATTAAAGTACACCACGCAAGAGTCTTAATGGCATTAAGGCTATTTTTGCTGTGCCAGCACGTACTGCAGCGTGCTTGACCTATCAGCAATGCATCGGACCACAGACTACTGATTGATAATCCGATAGAAGCAGATATTGACGATGATTTGAAAAATGCCACGATGCTGCTGATTGAAAGAGTGCCGCTGCCTGCTGAGTATTACGATCGGTCGTCGGAGCCGTGGGGATTTACAGCTTTTAAAATCGGCACGAATGTTTTGACTGCATCAAGTGCCTGTGCGCATTCGATTCTAGGTTTGCAAAACAAACTGCTGCTTAGAATTCTGGGCCCACCTTTGCTTGTTATGGCGATACCCTATTATGCAATTCGCAACGCAAAAGCTGCACGGTACACAACGCGTACACTAATTGACCACCCCAACGTGGACGTGATTCGAATGGGCTGGCAGATATTCGGCGAGTCGAAGCTAGTTCGGCTGATTACAAACCTTCAGTGTCCTAAGATTTCCGTATTTGAGGAGCAATATTTGGCAGCAGATGGATCAGCCCTTAACAAAGTACGCAAGGATTCATCTGATATCGGCATTTACTTTTTCTGTGCTCGGTCGATAGATTCCGTGAAAGCCGGAACGTGGACAAATTCCTGTACTCCGTTGACGACGGGCATGATTGCTTGTGGTTTGCCTGCGTCACGTCCTGTACTTCTCTACATCCACGGTGGAGGGTTTTTTGGACGGTTTATAGCAAAGGATTTCTACAACTTAACGAATTGGGCTTGCGTTTTAGGGGCGGTCATCGTCTATGTTGGTAAGTTTTTCTCTCTATTGCGTCCCAGATTTGCTGCCACTAAGCTCGTTGATGATCGTTAATTTGAAGATTACGGTCTTGCGCCCGAAGTTCAGTACCCCCAGTCGCTAAATCAGTGCTACACTGTTTATAAATGGGTGCTTAGTGGTGGTTTGGGCTTTCGACCCAGTAAGATAGCACTCTTTGGTGAAAGTGCTGGTGTGTATTTAATTGATATCTCTAGTTGTTTATTGATCGCATTTTAACAATTTGTGATTTTCCTTGCAGGTGCAAATATTGGAGCTGCTCTTTGCATCCGTTGCATTCAAGACAGCGTCGATTTGCCGAGTGGAAACGTGTTCATGTTCCCAGCTCTAAATTTACATATGTCCCCGTCGCCTTCGCGTTTCATCCACCAAAATGATCCAGTGCTGCCGCGCGGCATTCTTGAGCTAGCACTCACATCGTACTACCCTTCGCACGGTCACTCGAACCAGTATAAGCTCAATATTCACGACCCGTGCGTGTCACCCGGTTTGGCCGAAGATTCCTTGTTGAAAAAATTTCCTCCGACGTCACTCGTGGTTGGCGATTTAGATCCCCTACTGGATGATAGCGTCGATTTTTACACACGTCTTACGTTTTTGAAGGTACCGTCGAGTCTAAAAATTTACTCGGGACTCTCGCACGGTTTTCTCATTTACGGGGATCTGGTTCCGGAAGCACAAAAGGCGATCGATGAGACCTGTGAGCGTGTACAGGAGTATACTCGATTGCGATAGGGGATTTAGACCTTGCTCGGGGAGTTCTATGTTTCTGTGTTTTTGTAGTGATCATTTTGCGTTTATCGATCACCTAAATAATGCTACCTTTTCGAGGACACAACATTGGTTGACGAGAAGTCTAACTAAGCCCAACAATATATGAAGATGTCTAGAATTCGGACAACATCTTTACTGTACAGTTCATCATGTGATATGGCTTAGGTACGTTCAAAAGCTGTGCACCTAAAGTGACTTGAGCTTTTCGTCAGAAACGAAATATTAATGAAGCATGACGTTCCTCTAACCAATAAGATTTTTCACAATGTGTCTTATCTACGAAAAAATCTGCTAAGGCTGGAACAATTTGTTCACACCTAAATCTTTTTCTTAGAAGGAAAATTATTACAGGTCATTTTCCCTCATCGGATAGAGCAACTTGGTTAATTTGCAAATTCTGGTGTCAAATTCTGAAGTGTTGATCCAGTGTGAAATTACTGCTTAGGAATAAAGCAACACAGCAACGATGACCGCGGCAAACGCCGCCAAGAAAGATCACGAAGACGATCTTGCGCGACTGGTGCGGGACTTGGAGTCAACGAAGACTCTGTGCCGTGTTAAGGACTACCCTGGTGTGTCCCTCGAGCAATTGAATAAGCACGTAAAGAAGCTCGGCTCGCTTTTCCATCCAGATCTTGGTGAGCAACGTGTATTTTTCGTTGACGAAGGCCGATTTGTACCCTTTTGGAAGGTGGTGTCAGAACGCAGCGTGATTGGACCAGCAAATATGAAGGAGCTTTTTTGGAATGGGCTGAGTGTAGTGGCCATGGTATGATGGAGGAATGAACGGTACAAACGTAAGAAAAGGGTCGTCGACACGAAAGCAGTCCTTCACAGCAAAATCAAGATCACGAGACAGAGGCACAAAGCAGTGTGGGGTGTCACGGAAGAATTTAAATTTTTTTGACCCAATGGTGGCGTCTCAAGTTACAACAATAACGCAGTGCTACCACTGCATGCTGTTAAATTTAATATGGACCACCGTCCGTCGCTCCCTCCAATGCCGAGTGGTGGCATGTTTACGCTGCTTACCACGCGGCAGACACTGATCAAGTGTGATTTAATCACATTTTAGCGGCGGTCATGAGTGACAAGTCCAATGAAGTTGGCAGTCTCCTCATGAACTTTATCCAAGAGAAACCTGGAACTCAGGCGCAAACGTATCCCAACTTGTCTGAGTACGCACCTATTGATATTCCGTTCAACGTGGAGAGATACGCATGACGTCGAGCCATGTCCATCGGCAAGCGCCGGGATCCAATGTCTTCTCCTGTACCGTGAGCAAAGGGTAGCAACTCTATGGGAGCGTACCGGTACAGTAGATTCGGTAATAACTTAGTTAGTCAACATGCGTAACCATCGGCGTACCCTGATTTCGCATTCCCGTAACCCTCAATAAGGTCATTTTCATACCCTCGTAAACAGCAGATTTGGGACTGGCAAAGAACTTAAATTCGACAATACATACAAAAATATATCAATTTAAATAGGTATATACACTAGAAATAATGCTTAAGTTACTACTTCCTCCGGGGCAAAATAAACGCACGATCGGAATATACAGGTGTCCAAAATAAACGCCAAGCAAATCTAAATTGATAGTATCGGATTATCATCTTATACAAATATTCACTATAGCGGCTCACAATCAAAAGAGAACGGGCGAACTAGGGGAAATCGCTAATCGGTACCCTAAATTAACCATCAATTACTAATCAGTACCCTGTTCACATAATTATTGCTAATCGGGTACCCAGACCCGTTCTTTTTGCGCAATTGCCTTGCGAATCCAGGTACAATTGAGATAAAAATGAACCAACCTTGTGTCTTACGCTGCTTGTGCTATTCTGCATTAAACGACGACAAGTGCTTTGTTCCGCAACAATTATCTAGATAAATAGCATTGAAACGATTGATTATCATCTTTCCCACCGTACTCGAGACATCAAAGCAAAATTGACCTTACTCGTAACAGCCGCGCCATATTTTTTTATTTTTTTGTACAAAATTTAGCTGCTGTTGGTTCCATGCTTAAAGCGACTGGGTTTCAATATCCACACATTGCATGTATATCCAAACTTTTAGTTGCGCCACGGATTCGTAAAAGATAGTTACAGTAACCAGCAAAAGTATAATCATCCTTTAAAAAAGCAGCAATTAGTACAATGCCACGTAGAGTCCGCTGTGTACATAGCCCCTGGATACCCCAAAGGTAGAAAGATACGTCGTTAGTTCATGGAGCGCATTTGGGCACCGAAAGAATACAACTCACATTCTACCGATTGCGCAAATACTTCAGTAGCTGAAATACTTCTTGTTCTTCATTATGTACATATAGGCAAAAGAATGAGCGTCAAATCAATTTATTTGCCGTCACCAATACACATTTGCGTCGTTCAGTTATTAGAACCAGCATTTGTTCTTCGCTAGTTTTTGAACGGTACCGATTAGCAAGGCTGGTGGCAAAAAAGAGTGGGTCTGGGTACCGATTAGCAAATAATTATGTGAACAGGGTACTGATTAGTAATTGATGGTTAATTTAGGGTACCGATTAGCGATTTCCCCGGCGAACTATTATTAAAAACGGCATAACAAACTTAGAAATTATAAAAAATAACAAGAAACAATTCAATAGAGTACCTTGGTCGGACCACAGCAGCCAAGACATCCTCTTAGCTTATATGTTTTGATGTAGTAATCAACTCGCCTCGTAGTATTGCTGAACGACAGCAGATGCATACAAACAACTAAAATGAACATTCAACACGTTCAGGCGCTTCCAGTGTTGAAAACTGGGATCTTTACCGGCCGAACAACAACATTAAGCACCACTCTGGGCTTCGACACGCTTGATCTGGCACTCGTGAGGAGGAGAAACTTCGTCCTCTAACCGCACCGTTGCTGATACACTTATTTGCATGCTTTCAGTACGTCCTGATTGTCATCCTGTACTAGGGCGGGAGTTTTCTTGTCGACCGCCGCTCGCAGTGTCCATTCATTCCGACATAGCGTCGGTCCTAGGATGAAATTCAATGAGAAAAAATAAAGAGGTGATCTAGTGCTTTCTTTTCATCCAATCCGTGTTCTCTAAAACGTAGTTTTGAACCAATTACGATGGATTTTGTGTATAGGTTGCGTTTATTTTGCCCCGGAGGAAGTACATTTTTCGCTTTCCCGTTGATACACAGTCACGATGAACCCGAGAGAATTCATGTCCCCGGATCGTGCTACGTGCATTGGAATTAATATATGTCTTTCCATGTGGCCACAATACATTGATTGCAGCGTATCCAGAAGACAAGTCTTTATACACAAACGTACTCTGAAGTATATGGGCAATGGACATGTGCGGGTTCTTCTTACGGGAGCGTCAACTTTTTGACGGAGTGGGAGCCTGCAATGCAGCAACATATTGTCATTATGGTTGTATTGTTAACGACGCTTTCCCCCCTTCTTACCTTTGGCAAATACCGATCATTGATCTGGTAGTACGCACAGATCTCCCCAACATCGGCGCAGCTTTTCGTGCCAATAATCTTGGCCATTTCGCAAAAGTTGACCGCACAGATAAAATATTAGTTTAGAACTTATCACCATGCCTGAATATCTGGTCTATTTCGTACATCAACATTTCGACTTCCGCTACCCAGAATTAAAATCTCTGCTGACAATCCAAAAGCTTCCAGGTGTCGACAAGACGGTTCAAAAGGATCCAAAACCCGGTAATCTTCCAGAACCAAAGACTTCGCCGCTCGTGCACGTGGAACTACCGTCAGTGGAACACGCTAAATTCCTCTCAGAGCGCGGAATCCTAGTGAAAGGCGTTTACGAAATATGGGGCCACGTAAACCATGAAGGTGGTTATAACGAGCTCGTATGTTCGGTGAAAAAATTCAAGGACTTCAGAAGAAGCGGATCTTGGAGGACGAACAATGCTCGTGGCTCATTAACGTAAGTGCGTTTGGCAAGAAGCTGACCATGGACGAGCAGCGAAATCGGCGGGAGCGCTTTCGCGATGTTTTGCCATTTGCTGGTTATGACCAAATGAAGAACCCGGATGAGAAGTTTCTAGTATTGGAGGACTTAGGATTAGATCAATATCTTTTCCCGGGCTATAAACCGAAGCAAATCTACTTCCTGCGTGAGCTTGCGGGTAGTGAGAAAAATCAGGGGCGGGGAGATGCCTGAGACCTTATCGATCATCAGACGCTTAAGCATAGAGCTTGTATAGGTCCTACGTCAATAGAGTCCGAAATGGTGTTGCTGATGAGCAACATGGCCCTAATGCAGCCTGGAGACTTAGTCATTGACCCATTTGTAGGTACTGGCAGTGTTTTGATTCCCTGTGTTACACATGCCGCGATGTGTTACGGCACAGATATTGATATTCGAGTGTTGCTTGGAACTGGTGTCGGTGTCGTTGCGGCCGGTGTATTCCCTCTTTGCGATGGTAAGGAGCGAGTTAATGTGCTCACTAACTTCAAACAGTACGGTCTGCCCACTGGAACTTGTGCGCGCTAATAACTCGTTATCACCTCTTGTGAAGAGGTGTTGTGGTTTCTTCGATGCGGTAGTGTGTGATCCGCCATATGGTATTCGTGCCGGAGCTCGTAAGAGCGGACGCAAACGTCAGGTCCAGGGCAATGTAAGTACCGCAGCTAGACACGAAAAATATATTGCCCACACAGCCATACGCAGCTGAAGATGTGATGAAGGACTTGCTGGAATTTTCCGCCCAGACGTTGCGCGAGGGTGGGCGGCTAGTGTACCTTTTGCCTACGACTTACGAATATACCAATTATGACCTACCGCGTCACCCTTGCCTGCAGGTAGTTGCGAACTCAGAGCAGAAACTGACCAAAAAGTATGCGAGACGCCTCATTACCATGGCGAAGCGTACACCATCCCAAAACAGACGTCCACTATTTGGCTGGTAGATACCGTCAATTTTTTATAGGTTGGTTAATTACTCAGGATCTTTTGAAACTCGAATAATGAAGCTCTCTGGTTGGTTGCTCAGCAGAATATTACTCTTTTATCACATAGTCAGTCAAAAACTTTTTACCCTATTAAAAATACTGTTTATATCGATATTTGAGTTGTTGGTCTATCTCTGATTAAATGGTCTAGTAGACCACGACTGGCTTCAAATAGGGACATAATAATTGAAGTTCTGATTTTGCAACCAAACCAAAAGTTGGTTAAATAATGGTTTATTACTTGGTATATTTCTACTTAAATAAGTGATATTTAAGTAGAAATATCACAGTTCAATTTCAGACTTACTGTCTGAAATGCGAATATTGGATTATAAGTTGTTATAATTCACCCTGGGAACAGATTCTGATTCAATTATCGAATATAACAAGTAATCTAATGATAAAGATATCATTAGATCAGTTTTTTACTTAAGTACTACATGTTACTATGATAGTCTAGGTCTAGTTATACTACCGAAAACAACGGAAAAGTGCGGCCATCGGAAAAGTTCGGCAACCCGTCAATGGTGTTTTTTTCGACCAATAAGATCGCAAAAATTTGAATATCATGTTATCGCTGCTACTACAGGGAATTACGAACAATTCCCAAAATGAGGTACATTCTTTTTGAAAATACGGTACATGTAATCCTGCAGGTATATTGAGGTCAACCAGGCATTGAGGATCTGATCAAAAACGAAGCTTCTGATGCAATAAAGTGCGACATGAAGTATTCGTGCACTCTACACGAAGTTTGATCGACACGATTTCAGGCCATCGGAATGCATTCTTGTAACAGCGCCGATGCAATACCCCTCCTTCTAGCAGCCGACTTTGTGCCCAATGTTAAAATGTAAATTATGTGAGTGTGTTCCAAGTCATCGGGTGCAATCAAATCCCGGTCATCTACTTTACTTAAAGGGAGCGTGCTAGCTGTCACCGCCCCAAGAACACTTTCATTTCGTCCGTTCCTTGGACTGGGCACTACTGGTTCGATGGACGGTCGCACCTCCACCGCAACACGCGTTAACAAAGGACCACCCATCTCCATCCAAAGACCCTGCGCTGCTACGTCATAAAATGCCTGATTATAGCGGATTGGAAATCATTCCTCATGCAATTAGCGTATTTGCGGGATGTCCCCAGAGTCCAATTCCCGGAAGTAGATGACGCGTTCGGATGACACCTGCATCTTTGTGGCTTCTACATCTTCTACTTCGTCCTCAATTTCCAAACTACCACGTGTGGAACCATCTCTTCTGTTGTTGCCACTGCTGTACTATTGAGTGACGCCCTCTCCATCTTTGG
Source organism: Sclerospora graminicola (assembly GCA_001887855.2). Taxonomy (NCBI): domain Eukaryota; phylum Oomycota; class Peronosporomycetes; order Peronosporales; family Peronosporaceae; genus Sclerospora; species Sclerospora graminicola. Next base: position 8,492 of record MIQA02019613.1, read on the forward strand.
ATAGAGCTCCATCGACTGAAATGCTGAATGTCTGGTGACAGTACTGTCGCGTATTACTTGAATCTTGTGAGTATATCTGGTGTTTCATTCTTTATCTACTTTTATTGAGGAAGTAAAAAGTATAGTTACGCAGCCTGTGAGAATTGATCGTCGAAATGGTTTTCAGTCGCTTCTTGTTTGACTTAACACTGGACGTTTTGCACCTGCCGGAAACCACCGACAAAACAAGATGTAAGATTTTCTTGACACCCGTTGTGATGCCTAGTTGTTGCATCGCTGCTATTAACAGCCAGCGCAGTACTGCTGACTTCACCTTGCATGAAGATGTGATCATTGGAATGTGGCTGGCCGAGGACAAAGTGCCGCCGGCCGGGTTATTTCACTATTGGCTCAAGATGCTATATCGAGTGGCAAAACCTGGCCTTTCAGGCAACCACCGATTTGGTCAGCGAAGAGGAAGTAGTGGAAGAGGACCAGACTCCAATGGTTGCTAAACCAGAGTACCGGACCCCTTCTAGGATATTGACACGGAGCCGGTCGTCGCCGGATCCGGCTGAACGAATTGGTTGAGATCTTGCCCAGATTGCTGAACTGGTTTTGCCCACCCCGCTGAAGACGGACGAACGACAAGATCAGGAGAAAAGACAAGGCAGAGTCACATATGCGGTCACCTCCGGTGCCGGACGGTTTGATGAACAAGATGAAGGCGGATCTACCGATCCGGCCGATCAGAATTCGGAAATGGCCGAAGGCGGATCGACCCGGCCGGCCGACCCGGATCCGGAATTAGTCGAAGCTGACCAAGTCTGCATTCATGAAGGGGGCGAGTTATATGTTGAAGGCATGGATGATCAGATGGCGGTGCTACCTCATGTAACCCCTGCCCACCGGCGTTTACTATTGACGATCTACAAGTTGGAGACCCGGATGTGAACACCCCGGAAGAGATCAGCAGGATAAAGGATATCATATGGAAAAGGAAACATCTGCTGATCGGCCCAGGAAACGCACTTCCTCCGGCCGCCCATGGGGCGGTATGCGACATTGATGTGGGAAACGCCAAGCCGGTGGCGCAAAGGTTCCGGAGAGTTGCCCCCCGGTATCGGGAAAAGCTGTCGGAGCTTATCAGGGGATTGCTGACCACCAAGATAATTCAGCCGTCCACCTCACCATGGGCTTCGCCCATTCTAATCATTATTAAGAAGAATGGGGTGGATATAAGGCTGTGTATTGACTACCGACTGGTGAACCGGCTGACTAAGCTAATGGTTTACCCGGTGCCGTTGATAAACGACCTGCTGGAGGATTTGGATAAAGTTGTGTGCTATTGCTCATTGAACATGGCTAGTGGATTCTGGGTGGTCTCTATGACCGATCGTGCACGGGAAATCTCCGCGTTTGTGACACCCTTCGGGTTGTTCAAGTGGAACCGGATGCCGTTCGGTCTAAAGAATGCTCTGCAGATTTACCAACGGCTGATAGATAACGCGCTATATGGACACTTCAAGATCAAGGCAGATCAGGATCCTGCTCTGGGCGGTGACGTGTTCGCCGAAGGTGACCCGGACCCCGACCCAAAACCTTCAGTGGGGCGGCGGTCTTACATTGATGACATTCTCGTGACGGCAACTACTTGGGATTTACTGTGTGACAAAGTGGAAAAGTTGATGATTACGTGTGAAAAGTGGAATCTTTCGATTAGTGTGGTTAAGAGTTTCTGGGGAAAGACTAAGGTGACCTATTTGGGTCACCAGGTTTCGATTGCCGGATTGGAGGCTAATCCGAAGGATTTGGAGTCTTTGAGTAATCTGCCTTTCCCGAGGTCGTTGAAGGCCATGCAATCTTTTTTGGGCAGTTTGACTTATTACAGTCGTTTCATCGAGGATTTCGCGGTCTATGCTGCTGTTTTGTATGAGTTACGGGAGGTGGATTACCACAAGCTAAGAGAGCATGATAGGCAAGGGGAAGTGCGAACCGAGCCAGCGGTATCAGCCAATGGGATGCCGCCCGGGCCAACTATACCGCCAATGGGATGCCGCCCGGGTCAATTATTTCAGCCAATGGGATTCCGCCCGGGCCAACTATATCCACCAATGGGATGCCGCCCGGATCAAATATTTCCACCAATGAGGTGCCGCCCTTGTCTATCCAGTCATGCAGCCGGCTGTCCAATTTCTGTGCGCCGGTCCGGATGATCACATGACCCGGGCGATGGTAGCCTTTGGCATGTTGAAACCAAAGATAGCGACCACACCAGTCCTGAAGCATTTCGATGTTAATAAGGTTCCTGTGGTCATCATCTATGCTAACAAGTGGGCTATCTCAGCTTGCAGGATCATGACGGAGTGTATTGACCCGTGACGTTCACTAGCCGGACGCTGAAGGCTAATGAAGTTAACTATGGCTAGGGGATAAAGAAGTTTTGCCTTTGCTACGGATCCTGGATGTGTGCTATACTATGCTGGTGTCTCGACCTATTAAGGTACTATCTAGACGGTCGACCCTGTCATGGCTTTTGACGGCAAATGGAATTGACGGTTGGCTGGGTGGATGGGCTGCCTTGCTGTCTCAGTGGTCTCTAGAAGTAATCAAGTGTACCAAAGGAGAAGAGGAGATACTGGGCACGTTAGCGGCCAGCATCACCCCAAGGGCCGAAGTGGAAGAAGCGCTGGTAGCCATAGCGCCTCGGAAACAGCCGCGACAATCCGTCATATTACCACCGCCAACAGTGGGACAGACAGAAGAACTGATGGTTCTGCGTTTTGACGGGTCGGCAAGTATAAAAAAGGGAGAAGGTGCCTATAGTGCTATCTTGTGGAAGTTTCCCGAGTGGAAAGTGGTCGCTGCTGCTTCAGATTTTATGCCTGGCATAACAGTGAACGAAGCAGAGTACTGAGGACTGTTACTTTGCCTAGATCTTCTGGCTGGCCGGACGCAGGGGCGGATCATCATATGTGGTGATTCCAATCTGGTGATCCGGAAAATCACGGGAGAAATAGACTAGCCGCTCGTACTTAGTCGATATTTTTCAATAAATAACATCAGTTTATACTTGTAGTAGTAGTAGAATGTAGTCTATTTAGTCTTTACTATTAGCTACATAATTTTCATCCAAGGAGGTTGGTGACTCAGGATCTAGATTAACTGCTCGTAGATAATTGATGATAATGCGTCCATCTAGTCCCTTGAAAACCTTCACCCCCTTTAGTTTCCTTGCTTGCTCGCTCACTCGCTCGCTAACATTTTCCTTTTCCGTGGTGCTCGCTGGCACGCCCGGATTTCTCCTTCATTGGTCCTCTGCCAAAACCTTCGTCCGCTCGTGGCACTTTCTTCCCCGTAGCGTTCTTCCTTGCGTTTCTTCCTCTTTAGCAATGTTATATTGCATCTTTAATCCTAGGTGTGATGGCCCCGCATGCACTTCCTCACACCCTATCTTTCCTCCGGGATTAGCAACATTTAATTGCATAAGTGGTCCTAGGTGTGGTGGCCCCGCAGGCTCTTCCACACCTCTAAGCGTTCCTCCCTGGTTTGCAATGCCAACCGGTTTAAATCCTGGGTGAGGTGGCCCCGCAGGTAGTTGTGCCCGCCACCACCTCACCGTGGTCAAGATAACTGGCTCTATGTAAGCCCAGCCTTGTGTATCCTGAGCAGAGCCCACCGCCGCTCTTGTAGCTGCGGACGGTGAGCCCACTGTCCCAAGTTGGTATGTGCATCGGTCTGGCGGGGGGCCTGGCCCCGTGCCTAGGCCGTTCGTACGCGTAAATCCTTCGCTCCTCATTTCCGTCCTGGTCCTCCCCTTCCTTGTTGGGTGAGGACTTGCTGGCAAATTCGAAACTGCAACATCAGTTTATACTTGCATTGTCAAGTGATCTATGGTTGTAGAGTAATTCATTTAATTTTGGGTGGTTTCAATGACGCATGAGACGAATTTCCGGGATAATGCGTTTGGCATCGATGGAACCATTGCAAGAATATTCTTGATGGCAAGTGGTTGACCCGTTTTTGTGTCGCTAGCGGCAATGACGCTGCATGCGCAGCTTACCTACAGTCTTAATCATATGATAGCGCTTCAGGACGTCAGTTTGTTTTGCCAGACTCACTGGCTGCATAACTGATCCTGAAGGGTGAGCTTGCTGTGTTGGTGCATTGGGGTCTAAAAAAACCGGGTGAGTTTTCATCAATAACGTTTCAACGGTACAGTCGAAAGATAAAAGCTCGATATTGCAACAAATGAGGTCATAGATGCTTCAAAACCAATGCTATGCTGCACTCACGTACAAGTAAATTTTGTCTCGTCTGCAGATAGCGACGTATACCACTGCAAGACAGCGCCCCGGTCAATGCCGGAGCGAATAACGCTCTCTCGATGCGTTCGCGAGGTGCTGCGCCAAGAACGGTGCTAGATTAAACTTTGCAAGACCGACAACATGATCCGAAGATTCCTTAGTCCGTCACTGTCTACCACTTCTAACACTTCAATTATACTAAATCAAAGCTTACCCCCCCCCTCCACCACGATGAGCCAGCAAACGGAATTTCGTGCCTTATTTCCATTTGGGACTCCGTTTTTCATCTGGCTGGCATGTCCCCACGTCCGTGCGACGGAATTCGCAGATGATATCGATGCATATACATTAGCCTTACAATCCGTCACCAAACGAGGTACAAAAAATACTCGACGGTTCGACGGCCGATTCTCGTCGTCAGCCTCCTATTCATCCGTTAGTTCATCGTCATTGATGTATATATCTGTTTACCGCGAAACACAACGATGTTTTCTACTAAGTACGAGCGGCCCCATTAAGGTTGAACCCATTTTTTCGGCCCATTAAGTAAATCTCTCGTTTTAATTGCATGCGTCCCCTATCCCTTGACGCACGGGTTGAGAACAGGGATGGCAGGATAGGTTTTGTTGGGTTTTAAATAGGGAAACATTATTCTGACCCCCTTGAATTGATACGTTGACCCCTTAAAAAGGACACTAAGATTTCTAAATAGTGTTATGCTTGCATTTTTACCATACCGACATGCTCACTTGTCTACTTATTTGTCTACCAAGTTTTTATTGAACGACATGCCAATCACAACCAATAAGTATGACCTCCATGCGCGTTTGTCACGTAGCAGCATCAATTCCAAGACAAAATACATAGAAGAAAGTCGATTCACTGGTTTTGGGACTCCGGACGATAAAAACAGTGAGGACGTTGTCTATGAAGGCGGTGCCTTACGTCATCGTGGTATGCCCAACTTAATGAGTAAAGGTTGCATTGATCTTCTCTTCCAGTACGCTGTCGTTGGTCTCGTATACGGTGTCTTACCGGAAACTATCTATCCATTCATGCAGCAGTGTTTAAACTGTTCGGGCTCGCAAGTGACTGCTGCCAAACAGTTGGTCGTGCTTTCATAAAATTTCACGGTCTTTTACGGCATCGTGTCGGATTGCGATCCTATTTATGGCTAAACTTTCACGGTCTTTTACGGCATCCTGTCGGATTGCGATCCTATTTATGTCGTCCGTACATGTTCATGGGTTGGAGTATTTTTATTCTTACGCTCCTGGCTGTGGGTATTATGCCAGTTGGCAAGATCTACTACTTAGTTGCTTCAGATCGTGACGTTGCTAATATCAAGCCCAGCGTCACCCTCCATTATCCACATCTCGTCAACTTTATCGGAAATGCGTGGACTAGTTTCTCGGACATTTGCATCCTACAGGAATTCATTTAACGGGGCGATTTGCGATCTCTTTTGGATCAATATCAAGCACAAGGTCAGTTGGTTAGGTTTGATAAGGAAAAGATCCAACTTGCAGTGGATATTTGCCGTGCTTTGGTCTATCGGCACTCGTGGTCTCTTTCTGTGATTCATGGCAACATCACGTCAAAAACCGTCTTGTTAAATCATGCTATGGAAACCAAGTGACCTACTTTTGTTCCTCGTCGAAATAGCCACAGACAAAAATGGCGCCATGGATGGCACTGGAAGTCCAACGAGGCGAAAAGTCGAGTACTGATACCGACATGTTTTCGTTTGGTGTCATCCTGTCCGAACTCGACATGCTCTTGACGCCCTATAATCAAGCCAAAGTCCAAATGCGAGACGCCAATTCCCGTCCCTTACAAGATAATAGGATCATCGAAAAAGTCGAATAAGGGTCGCTCCGTGTCGTCTTTTCCGATGCACATCCATGCGCGGTCAGATCTTATACGTGCCTGCGTATCGTTGAATCCACGTTTGCGTCCAACTGCGTCCGTAGCGCTGTCCAAATTACAGACCGTCTGGGCGCAAGTGGCGTAATGATCTGTCAGGTACGGTCGGAAGTGTAACAAATTAGTAGTGTCCGTGCGTGTTAAATCAAGTGCATACCTACCAAATAAAAAATATAATAAGAATGATACTTTTGGCGATGTACTCTTTCACCGCGCGTAAAATGATTTAAAAAGCTGCAGACAGCAAGTTCCACAAAACTCGTGGGATCAGCGGCATAGCGATGCACACGAGCCGGTAAGGCCAACGCGGCTGCCACCTCGCTTCTGTCGCTACGCATTCATTCTTGGCAGCTAATAGCGCAACAACAGTCTCCGTGAATGGATAAACGGCTTTAATGGCGGCATTTTAACACTATACTACTATTCGCACTTGATGCAAGTCCATGAGCCTGTCTTCCTAAAATCTGCAGACTCCGTATTCAAAAGTTGAATTCCATCTTCTCCCCCTCATTTCGTTAATCATCGTCCTTGTGCTTCTCTTTGTGTTGTAAAACGTAGTCTATTTAGTAAAGATTAACTATTAGCTACAATAAGATTCCTTAGTACTCTGTGTAAACCTTCCTCTGATCGATACTCATCCCGATGAAACGAGATTAAAAAATTCCGACGATCATTCGGTCGGTCTTGCATCTCACCCTGGATGCTTTCGAGACATATCTGCAAACGTATTCCACGTAACCTCGAACTGGCATATTTCTTTTCAAACGCAATAACCGCTTGCACTTGCTCCAAGGTTTTTTTTTTCAAAGATAACCTATATGCTCATGCTCTGTCCTTCGTATTCCTTAGAAAATATTTTCGTTACGGAGTTGCCATAGCCATGTCGGGGCTCCTATCGAACACAACGCCCACCACAATCTGGACATTTCATTGCTGCACGCTTGGGCTTGGCGGCCACATCTATTCGTTAGCCTCTGCATAATCGCCGGTGAAATCGGTGGTGCCTGCCTGGTTACAAAATACCACTTGTATGGATCTAAATCCGTTGCATCGGCCCACCATCCGTTCCAAAAACTTAAAACGCGTGCCCATAGTTTCTGTGCACGCGTACACCCCCACACTATATGTGTGACCCCTTTCCCGGGTGCTAAGCAATGAATGATCGTCCATTGCGCACCCGCCTTGTGATGAATATCCATCGTAAAAACAATTAAGCTGGAACGTAGCCATTCGATAAAGACTCCATCGTTGATAGTCCGACAGCATGTGGTCATGCTTCCATACATCTCTTGTTGTCTGATCTTGAACAAAACCATTCCACGTATCCCGCTCCCTTTTATCTTGCCATCGCGCTTCAACTCTGTGTAATGGCTTGGCGATGATCTTGTAATACAGTCCTCGAAAAGTCCTCCGCAACCAATGTTTGATGGAGCTAGGGCGAACGTCGGCATTCGTTTCCCATGCGATTCCATGAATGGCCGGGTGCGCTTCAAATACTAATCCATGCGGCCACTCCTTCTCCTTCGGAAATCCTGGCTTCTGATCCGGTGACACCAGCTTCACGCAATCCCAGTACAAACCATCTTGCCTTTGTCGTAACCTGCAATGATTACCAGTCTTATCATCTACTCCGATTATCGTCCGCGCTCCTTGTACCTTCCAATCCATTGAGAGCCATTGCTTAGGCGTCCAGAGTAAACGAAGTGTTCCTGGATCTCCCAAGCATTGTCCAATCTCCACGTGTGGAGAGCAGAGGATTATTGTCAGGAGCCAGCGTCCTACCTTCGCCCTTGTGTGTCCTTTCTTCGACTTGAACTGCGCTGTCCACGAAAACATATTGTCTGACACTTTCTTGATGCAAAGTTCACCAATCGTTCCTTGGATACATCGGTCGAACTCCTTCCATGATATAAAACACGCCGCTAGATCCCGTATCCATGGATTCGCAAACCATGTGTACTTTCCCCAAAATCGCACTAAGTGTCCACTTCCTTGTCCATGCCAAGGTATCTTGCGTAAGTCTGCTGTGACGCAAACCTCATCGTTGGTGTGCACTCCGATCGCCAGTTCCAGTGTTTGTGTTTCACAATTATCTCGTAGTTTGGGAAGATGCGCCGAGACGTACTTCATCAGATCTTGTCTCTCTTCTACCGATGGTCCCAACGTGTCCGAGATAGATCCTCTAGTTATCGCTGCAGCGCTTCCTCTTTCCATTCTGCGCTCCTGCTGGCCTGTATCATAATAGTAAAACCATAAGTTAGAATTTCTACATGTATACAGCTGCGTCCAGTTTCTCCAGGCCGTATTGTATCGATCAATTGGCTCCAACATCCACATCGTGGCTTCCTTCACCACCAATGTATGTAATGCTGCTGGTATGGAGATGAGACCCAGTCCACCGGCTTTCTTGGGAGTAAATAGTAACAGTGGTGAAATTTTGTGACGCCCTCCCTCTGTGTCCGTCATTTTACTCCAAATGAACCTCTTTTGTAGTGCGACCAGTTACCGTTGGGTTTCTTCGGATGGTAAGTATGCTTTCGCCGTGAAGAGGATAACAGGAATCGCGATCGCGTTGAAAAGTGTCACCCTTTCATCTACAGACGTGCCACATTTCGTCGCTGTGAGGAGTCGACGCTGTATCGCTCTTATTCTACCCGCCCAGTTTTTGGCCTTGAGTGAAGAATTCCCTATTTGATATCCGAGGTATCTTACCGATTCTCCAGGTTGCACTACCGGTACCGTGTACCATTCTACTGGGTACACTTCCGTTTCCATCAATATGACTTGGCTCTTTGCCGGCTGCATCCGTAAACCAGACATATGTCCGAGCCTTTCAACAATGTCTAGGGCTCTCTTCATATGCTTTCCTTCTCGAAAAAAAATCGTTGAATCGTCAACGAATGCTGAGAACCGTTGTTCCCACTTCAATGTAGAGTTGCCAATCGTAATGCCTTCCAGTTCCGTATCTTGCGTGATAGCTAGTCCCAATGGCTCCACCGCGAGAATAAATAACAATGGCGCTAGAGGACATTCTTGCCGGATGCCCGATACCACTGGTATCGCTTCTGAAAGTTCTCCATTAACTAGAAATCTAGCCGACGTTCCTTTGTGGATCTTGTTCATGACATCAATAAAGCGTTGTGAAAAACTTCTTTAGCGCCATCATGAGGAAATCAATAGTGTCATATGCCTCGGCAAAGTCAATCATCAAAACTCTTCCACTATTTTCAGCTCTCTTCGATCTTGGACAGTGACTGTAATGTTCTAGCATATCCAGCATCAGCACAACTGCTCTATCCATGCGCCGGCCATGCACAAACCCTTGCTGTGTGTCACCAATTAGCCTCCCTAGAAATCTTTGTAGTCTCGCTGCCAGCACCTTGGCGAAAATCTTGTAACTTGACTGCAGTAATGATATCGGTCTGTAGTCCATCGCGTTATCTGAGTCACCCTTTTTACGAAGTGGTATTATGACCGCCTCTAAAAACGTCTGTGGTGGATCTTCTCCTTGAAGAATTGCATTACTTACCATGCATAAGTCACTTATAACCTGCAAAGTCTTTATAGAAGTCGTTGTTGAGCCCATCTGGTCCACCCGCCTTCCTCCTCTCCAAAGTCCTTAAAGCATGCTTGATATCTCCTTCATCGATCGGTTCCATTAGTGCTTCGTTATCACTTACCGTCACCTTTCTGTCGCTCGGAAACGTGACAAATCTGTCCAGACACTGTTCCATCGTGTCTGGTTCTACTTGACTATGCCTGCAACTGAGCACTTCCTTCCATGTCCACGCAAATTTATCTGGGATGCTCATCTCAGTCAACCCGTGCACTTGTGTTCCAGGCACCTTGATTGCTGTGACGTGTTGGTTACTCTCCCATACAGCTGTACGCCTTGTTCTCCTTCAATGCTTCGTTTGCTGCTATACCCAATATTTGGGTTCTCGAGGTACCCATTCCAAATAGGGACTGAGATAGTTGTACCGCCTTCCTTTTTCGTCTCTGGCGCACCCGTTTCCGCACTCGCATTATTGCTGCTGTCCAAAGCTGTACTTGTTTATCCCAATCTACTTGTGTCTGAAATGTATCTCCCCGTCTATTTCGGACTTCCGCCGAAACCTCCTCTACAATCCTTCTACGATTGGCTTCCGCAACTGGATACTTTAATCGAAACTTTTGGCGGGGCTTCTCTTGTTGCCTTCTCTGAGGTTCTCGAAGTACTACCGATACCTCCTCGTGATCCGAGGCCACTTCCGGCGTACGTGTGTCCAAGCGATCCACCCAATCATACCTTTGAATAGGAATGTATATCCTATCCAGCTTACTAGCTGCTTCTCCTCGCCAAAAGGTGAACTCTAAACTTTCCGTTAGTCTATCCGCATCCCATGCGGATTGCTGGGCTAACGCCGCGTCATACCATCCGCGTGCCGCAATTAATCGTGAAAGTTCCTCGCATTCAGTCTTGACTTCCTTGCCTGGTGCTAATCGGTCTAATTGAGGCGCTTCTACGCAATTGAAGTCGCCAGCTAATATGACGTCGTCCCCTGCTGGCACGCACCATAAACCTAAATCTCGATAAAACTGAGAACGGTTAGTATTAGTATCCGCAGGTGCATAGATGTTGATAATCTTCCAGTGTTCCAGCTCCACTGCTATCACTCGCTCATTCCACTTGCTTGGATTCCAGGGACGCGCTCTCTTCCCGTGCTCAGGCGTTAACAGAATCCCCACTCCACAAGCCTTGGTCGCAGAGATACTCCAATACGCCAACCTCGTATCCGTGTTATTGTAGTTCCACATGCGCTCCCATAAACGAGTCACCTCCTCTGCCTCCTCCGCTGTCGTAATGTGCGTTTCCTGAATGATTGTGCAATCCGCCCTCCTTGCTACCGATTTATTTCTCCATGCTTGTAGCCACTCACATCGAGATTGTGCCTTAAAAATCCTAACATTCTGCGTCGTATTACTTATTGTGTTCGCGGCTGTTGATGCATGTTTCTTCTTCTCCGCATCCTCTCTATTAATTGCCGTATCCGTGATCGTTCGCCGGCTATATGCATCCATAGAGTTAACTAGCCTCTGCACTTCCTGGTGATAAGCTTCCAACATCTCGTTGCCCTTAGTAGAGGATCAGGGGATCTGAACACGACGTTCCCCCTGCGTCCTCCCCCTGCTCTTGCTTTCGTGTTGACGTAGACACAGATGTTAGTGCCTTTGCGAAGTATGCTGCTATGTCCTGACAAACTGATGCGTCTTCTTCATCTAGCCGCTTCGTGAATGCCCTTATTCTCGCTATAGACTTCTGCGCACGCTCAAGTCTGTCAAGCTTCAGAGTAATACCGTCGTTTGGCATTGCTTCTTCTCCTAGTGCCGCCGCAATTTGTGTGTGGTATGTGTTCGCACACATTGCCATGTATGCGAAGATCTTTTTGTTATTTGGTGCACACAAGTTCCATAAATACTTGCAACCATACTTGTTGGCCCTGATAAAATTCTAGTCATCTCGGCTGTGTCGTATTGCTTCTTGCTGCTGCGCATTCGTTACCGCTTTGACTCGTTTGTTCCAGTCCTGTATTCTCACGTTGAATTCCTGTGTATACTTGTTGCCTTGGAGGTTTGCGCTGAGGGTTTCCCAACATTCTGTCCACCATTTACGCGTCAGTATATGCATGACTTCACTACTCATACCTTCGATGATGCGGTGGGGATGGCTGAAACACTCCAAGAATGGGATAATGGCTAATCCTTCCTTCGCGGCCGCTAATCGGCACACCCTCTCTTCTGCTTCGGCATGGGGGAATGCGGTCCCTTGTTGATGGTTCCATACCACTTCCATTGTGTTCCAGACGCGTGCCCACTCTGGTTCCTCTTCTCCACTCTCCGGTGTCTCGGGAGATGTCGCATGTAACTCATCAAACAGTTCTCTCCTCACTGGTTCTGCTTGTTTCGGTGAGGCATCTTGACCCTGACTGTAGGTTTCAGCGCCAGCTCGTTTTTTTCGCAAACGCATCGCCTCAGCATCTTGAATTGAAGGCTCTGGGCTGGGTTCTGTTGCTTCCAACTGCATGATTTCATCCGGTTGGTGCGAAAGTCCTGCCGTAATGGGACCAATTGGAAAGTTCTCCATTGCGTACGTCGCTTACGTAATCTGGTGCCACTTCGCTAACACTTCCTCTCTGACTTCATAGGTTTCTGCAAAAAAACTTCTGATGCGCGGATCCCGCATATTAACCTGTAACAGCTCCTCTTGATTGTTTGCTGGAAGGTACGTAACAGTATCGATGAGGAAATGCAAAATATCTTCAGTACCTGTCTGCCCTGTCGTTAGAAGCTGCTCAATTTGAGAATGGAAGAATTGAGGTGCTTGAGACCTTATTTCTCCCTCCAAGCATTCCTGCCGCTTGACGAGCTGTCTTCCAGTTGGATCCGTCATATCTGTATCCTCGTACCCCCCGTCTGGCTGTTCTGCATGTTTGGTCCCTTCCTTTGCCCTCCATCCATGCGTATATGCATGATAATGTGCTGCTTTAAAGTGAATAACTAACGGCATTTTACCTTTGCCGCGAATAGCCTCATGCTTTAAGGCTTTAACTGCTGTGATGCACTGCCCAATGTTCATCGGATATTCACCACATGTTGCGAACTTTTTACGCTGAGCCATCCTTGTTTCTGGAGCGTAGTGAATTGCTCCAAGTGACCTTCCCCTCCCATCTTCATTGAGAACAAATATGTGCCTCTGAAGCATGGTTCCTATACACCCTAATGTGTCGTTGCTGCCCCACATTTTGCAGCTTACCGTGGTGTCTAGCGCGGAAGGGCTACTTCCATATTCCTCTAGGTACCGTTTGAACTCTACCTCCGACTGACGCCCTGTCATTCTGTCATAACCACGTCCTAAACTTCTCAGTGTTTGTTTCCTAATGCCTGGTGGGTATTTGAGTTGGAAGTCCATCAGACCACGTGCCGCACATCCCTGTTTGAGATTTTTTGTCGCTTCTTCGAGTATCTCCGGATGTGCCCTCAAGGATGAATCGTATAACGCTTGGACTATGCTGTAGGCCTGACAGTTGCCTGTTGGCGCCGTAGGCACCTTCTGCAGACCCATTGCGACTAAAGCTTCCCGTAGTGTGTATCCTTTTTGCTCAGGTGCATCAGACTCCCTCCCATACAAAGTACTGAATCGGTCCTTCCTTGGCGTGCACTACATTACCCAAGGTCGTTAATACATCGTTAGCCTCATTCTCAATAGTCAGTAGGTCCGCCGCCGAGCTGAGGCGCGCTGTCCCATCTGATTTATTCGTGCTCGGTGTGTCGTTTTGAACCTGTTGGTGGTTCCGGGTTGACAAACCCGACCCGGGTTTGGTTATGGATATATTCGGTTTCTTTTTGGGTCTGGGTTGATTGTCCTGCCCATTTCGAAAAACTTCATTCACCGGTTCATTAACCGGTTCATCCTTATCCGGGTTTGCCTTCGCTCCACCGGTTGAGTCAGCCTTTACTGATGTCTCAATTCCTCGCGTTTTCTGATTCACTGTGATCCACTGATCGTTTCCGTCTTGAGGCGGCACTTCGGATTTCTCCTTTACCTCCTCTGATTCCTCCTGGGGCCTAGATTGCCCGGCCGTGTCGACCTCCTCCGGGGCCGTCTGAGTGGCCTCTGCTTCCTCCGACGACCCCTGTTCCAAGTCTGTCGCCTTATCCTTGAGTCGTCTCTTTTCCTGACGCTCATTGTAACAGGGCTGCTGTTACGCGGCTTACACTGTAAGTTTGCAGTGAGGAAGCGTGCAAATTGTGTAGGACCAAATGTAATTTGGTCCTCCTTAGTTTACCTTAGATAAACTTAGATAGAAAAGTAATTAGTGTATTAATTAACTATCGATTAAGTATATATATATTTACTATATATACACCTAAGGGACTTGAGTGCTAGAAGGTAAGTTTAAGAGTGAATATATTTATGGTTGGTTAAGAGCTAACTAGTATAATTAGACCTAGACTAATCATAGTAACATGTAGTATAAAACTGATCTAATGATATTTTTATCATTAGATGACTTGTTAGATTCGATAATATCAGAATCTGTTCTCAAAGGTGGATTATGACAACTTATAATCCAATATTCACATTTCAGGTATTACGTCTGAAATTGAACTGTGATATTTCTATTTAAATATCACTTATGTAATGGCACCCCATTACATCACCCCCCACTCAAGCTGGTTGGCCAATAATATAATGTAATATTGGCCAATCGAGTGGTGGCACTTGTTGGTCATAACGATATTCTGTTATAACTCATCTTTGACCAAAAGTAAACTAATGGTCAGCAAACGCAGCGGCGCTCTTACGGGCACTGCCGATACTCTGGGAACAGACTTCACCTCTGCATCGCGTGCGGAGGTGTCGTCGAATGCCGACGCTTCGAATGTAGCGTCGAAGCGCAAGACAAATCCGAAAGACCGCTTGTCTCTCGTAGTAGACGCTGTGGAAGCAGTGTCTAAGCGAGGGCGGGAAGACGTCGCGAATGCAGCGTCTTCCGCGTCTCCACCTGCCGCAAGGCGGGTGTCCAAGAAGAAGTTCAATGACCTCTTCGGAGAGTCATCTGACTCCGAGAATGAGGGCGAGGACGATACCGTCCCTGTCAACAACTCTAGTGAGGTTAAGCCCGCTAGAACTGCTTCGCCGTTAAGTGATGGCGAAGTGGACTCTGACGCCGTCGATTACGACAGCGACAACTCAATGAAGCGGTGGTATGAGGAGCGTAGGGCTCCTCCTGGACCTCGTCATTCGCCAGGTCGTAGCGAAGACGACTTTGAGATGACAGGTGGTGCTCCACCTGCCAAGAAACATCGTGCGGGAGCGGCTTACGCTGCTTCCGATTCACTGTGTCGTGTGGAACGTCATGTTCCGTACGAAGTGGGGTTCTGGACCCCAGCATGGACGCTTGCCATCGGAAGTGGTGGTCACGTCAAACGCGATTGTCAATATCCATTGTTTGACATCAATGCGCTTGATGATTGCGAGGACCTTCGCAATCGTCATTTTGATCGTAGTACTGACGATAGACGTCGGTACTTCATCGACCTTTTCTTCCAAGCTCGTTATTACACGAACCGGAAAGGGTCGCAAAAGAATAAGGACGACAAAGACGCCCTTACTCAGAGTTGGAATGCCTTTGTTGACAATTACAACAAAGGTCCCGACGAGTATGTGAAGAAGGTTCACGTAAACCGCGAGCGCTTCTTAAAGTACTCACGCACAGGTAAAATGGAGTTTATCCATTTCGCTTGCATCAAAGAGGGGTTCTCTTGCGGGGTCCCTTCGAACATGAAGTGTCCATGTTGTCCCGCGGGAGCTCCTCGTCTAACCGAGAAGTAGCTGAGAGGGTACCGAGGTTTCTCAGTACCCGCTAATGTTAAGAGCCTTATCGACGCTCTTAAAGCATCGGTAGCTGGTACCGAAGCTTTGCAGCCACCAGCACCTAGTGTTGGCGTGCCGCCCACATCAACACCTAGTGTTGACGCTTCTTTTGAGTTCGAGGAGAAGTATCCTTCTCGAACTCACGCAGGAGGTCAGGGGCATCCGCCCTCAACACCTCAATCGGTTCCCAAGAGTCAAACTCTTGGGAATATCCCAGCCAACGCACCAAGTACTCGGTACGCTGCCCCTTCTTATAGGGAACCGAGCGCTTCGAAAGCAAGCGCTCGAGAATGTAGCGCTTGTTCCCCTGACTGTCAATCAGGGGCGGCGGGGGCTGATAATTCCCTCGGCGTTGTTGTTGCGGAGCATGGTTATCAGCTCCGCAAGCTTGAGAAGCACTGTGACGCTTTGAGCGAGGACATGTGCCACTCGATGAAAACGTATCGTTATCATCGGGACGAGATTCGCGAGATTCTCGACGCGCAAGTCGTGATGCAGAAGAAGAGTGATCTTCTGATGCTCGACGTTGATCGTCTAAAGTCGGAGATCGATCGACAAAAGTCGGAGATGGAAACTCTCCAGGCTTCCCACCATCGGTTGGAGACCGATTACAAGTCTCTCTTGGGAGACTTGAAGAAGCACGGCATTCGCCGTGGCGATGCGTCTCGTCCGAAGACGTAGACGATCGGTACGGTTTGAGCCTCCCAACGTAAAACGTTGGATGGAGGCGCATGGCCGCGGGAATGTCTAAAGTGTAGGCATTCCCCTTAACACCTTGGACCTTAAAGGGCCCAATGAACTTAGGGAGCAACTTCCGTGTAGGGAAGTTGCTAATTGCATGTGTAGGCAGATTAGTTGTAGATAACATAACTAATTCACCTTTTTGAAAAGAATTTGTGTTCTTCCTTCCATTCTTATCTGCATTCTGCTTCTGCTTGTCAAAAGCGGAAGCAAGCGCGTCTTTTACATAGCGTATTACAGCTTGACGCTGTAATACGAATTCATCTACTGCTTTATTGGCAGTAGATGGGTTGTTTTCATTGTCTGCAGCCATTGCTGCCGACACATATTCCGCATAAGCGGTTTCGGTTTCCGAAACTGCTTGAGTTTCTTCTGTGGTAACAGTAGAAGACTCATCAGTTTCTTCGCAAGTTGCAACTGCAGCTTGTGCATCGACTCGCTTAGAATTTGAGCGGGTCCCTCCCCCACTTAAATTTGGCGTACCGCCAAGTAAAGCCGGGGTTCGTGGATGCCGTAAGGCATTCACGTAGAACGGTGTATGCTTAGTAGAAGCATGCACCGAGTTGTTTATTGCAAACTCAGTGAGTGGCAAATAATCGCTCCACTGCTCGAAGGCATGCGCGTAAGAACGCAGCATGTCTCCGAGAACGCGGTTAACGCGCTCAGTCTGCCCATCCGTTTCCGGATGGTCCGCGGTTGACATCTTCAACTGCGTGCCCAATAACGAGAACGTTTCTTGCCAGAAACGTCCTGTAAATCTTGGATCACGATCCGAGACTATGTTTTCCGGCATTCCGTGTAAGCGGAATACCGTGTCAACGAATATCCGCGCCGTTTGCGCGGCGGTGACATTCGCTGACACTGCAGCAAGATGAACCATCTTACTGAAGCGGTCTACAAAGACCACAATGCCTGTTTTCCGACTGTGATCAGCCGGAAGACCAAAGATAAAATCCATGGAAATGGACTTCCAACACTCTGTCGGAACCGGCAGAGATTGGAGGGGAGCCTGCGCGGATTGTGCAGGCTTGACGCGTTGGCATATCTCGCAAGCGCGGACGTACTTACGTACCCATTTATACTGGTTACGCCAGTAGAAATCGCGTGCGAGAGAAGCATACGTCTTCTCTCGACCTTGATGCCCCGAAATCGGTGCATCATGGTACTCAAACAAAATTTGATGTTTGAGATCATCGTCGTTTGGAACGACAATGCGGCTAACATCATCTTGGTCTGTGCTGTAAAGCAACAGACCATCGTGCAATTGATAACGATGCACGCATGCGCGAAGGAACTCTGGAAGTTCCTTGCGCTTCCGATCAGATTGATCACTTAGGTAATCAATCAGTAGGCGAGTTTCCTCGTCTGTTTCGTACGCTTGACGTACTTGTCGCACAAGTGGCGACGACAGAGCAGTGCAACGTATTGCGTTTGCACTGGTTGCCTCGATTACGGACGGTTTCGTCTCGTAATCGGGGCGTCGTGATAGCGCATCCGCTACCACGTTCAGCTTTCCCGGTTTATACTCAACCGTGAAGTTGTATTCCGCAAAGAATGACAGCCAACGTGCCATTCTTTGGGAGATGTGTGGTGAATTCACGGCCGTGCGTAACGACACATGGTCCGTGTAAACCACAAAGGGTCTATCTCCTAAGAGATAGATCCGAAACTTCGCCAGTGCATATTTCATGGCAAGGAGTTCCTTTTCATGCACCGGATAGTTGCGCTCGGCTGGGCGCAGCTGACGCGATTGGTAATAAATCACGCGATCACGATCATCGTGATCACGCTGCATCAGGGCGCAGCCGATGGCGAAATCGCTCGCGTCGCAAACGACGTGGAACGGTCGCTCGTTATCGGCGATTGCCAAGACGGGAGCCTCAGTCAAGCTACGCTTGACTGCATCAAACGCATCTTGGCACTGGGTATCCCAGCGCCATTCGACATCTTTCTTTAATAATTGAGAAAGAGGTCGGATCAGACCGGCATAGTTGCACGAATATTTGTGCAAATATGTCGCCAGTCCGAGGAACTTTCGAAGTTCCTTAACGTTGTTTGGCGGAGGCCATTCAACGATCACCCTGATCTTTTCTGGATCGGGGCGTACTCCATTCTTGCCTACAAAGCAGCCAAGAACGGGTATCTCAGGTGCACCAAAGGTGCACTTCTTTAAATTTGCATAGAGCTTGTGCTTGCGCATAAGCTCTAACACCTGACGTAGATGTTCTTTATGAATGTCTACATCAGTTTTGCCATGTTTAGCCTTGCTATGGATGAACACATCATCAAAGTAGCTCGGCGCGAATTCTCGCACCGGGCGCAATAGATGTGTAACGCATCTGTTGAAGGTGGCAGGGGCATTTCGAAGCCCCTGTGGCATCACAAGCCACTCCCAAAGCATACCGCTTGGGGTGCTTACAGCCGTAAGAGGGATATCCTTCTCACGCAGAAGGATTTGGTAGAAACCATCCCTCAGGTCGAAAGCACTGAAAACGGTGCTCCCGCTCATGCCATCAATGATGACATCCTTTCTCGGTATCGGCGTCTGCGCCGGTACTGTTGCTGCGTTCAGCTTATTGAAAGCATGAACAATTCTCCACCCACCAGTGGATTTCTTAACGCAGAAGGTGGGGCTGGAGTGCGGTGAGGTAGACTCCCGCACATGTCCCGCCTTACGACGAGTTTCAAAGAACTCGTCGATGGCCTTGACTTGATCGCGCGGCAATGGCCATTGCCGCGTGACACAGTACTTCGTGCCGGGGACGAGATCAATTTCGTGTCTCGTTCCCTTACCCTTGGGGAGCTCACAAGGTACTTCTTCTGGGAATACGTCAGCGTATTCCCAAAGTACTTCGTAGTACGGAGAAGTCGCCTTAAGCGACTCCCAGCTCTGCGCTTTAAAGCGCTGAACTTTGGTTTGATCACTGGGAACGAGTTCGTTCTCTGCGTTCTTTCCTTTGGGAACGGGTTCGTTCCCGATGGCTTCTAATTGCAAAGTGGATATTCGCTCGCGAATATCCACAACCTCATCAGATGCGACAATGACGCAGATCTGTTCGATCTGATCATTTTGCAAGTTCTTTACGAACTTCTTCCAGCTCAAGGCTGGAAGGGCCATCAACCCTGAACTTAGGTTCGGAGGGTTGTCAAGTGTGAGAGACTGGGTAGCTAATCCGGTCTCTGTCTGCGTCAGGACGTTGATCGTCTCGACGGACACAGCTGCGAGATCAGACGCACTTGTCCGATCTGTTGCACGGTGATCATCACTCGTGCACAAGGCCTTCTCTTCATGGTGACCACTGTCTACCATGGTGTTCATGCACTCTCGACTGCTCTTAGTCGTGAGTTCTTTATTTTCGACACGGAAGTCATTTGCTTCCGTGACGGTTTCATTCTTTTCACGGTGGGTGTTTCCCACCGCGTGTGCATTCTCTATACCACGACCGTCATTGGTCGTAGTAGTAACTTCAACACGGGAGTGCTTTGCGCCCGTGTTGCACACATTACTGACACGCAACGACTCGTTCGTCGCGCGTTCGCGTCCCTCTGGACTCTGATCAGTGGGTGTACTATCCGCTGACCTAGTCGGATCAGATCTGGTGGTGCCATCGCTATCCACCAGACTGTCTGACACTGCGGTTGTATCATTAGATACAG
>MIQA02019614.1:0-20041 GCA_001887855.2 Sclerospora graminicola
TTTGATCAAGGGTTTACTGAGTACAAAGATCATCCGACCATCAACATCGCAGTGGGCGTCACCAATTGTGATTGTGATTAAGAAGAATGGGGTTGATATCCGATTGTGTATCGACTACAGAATGGTAAATCGCCTCACGAAGTTGATGGTCTACCCGATGCCCCTGATCAATGACTTGTTAGAAGATCTGGATAAAGTTTTATGGTTTTGTTCGTTGGATATGGCTAGTGGTTTCTGGGTGGTTTCGATGACTGATCGCGCTCGCGAGATCTCGGCTTTCGTTACACCTTTTGGGCTTTTTGAATGGATTCGGATGCCGTTTGGATTAAAGAATGCCCCACTGATCTACCAGAGGCTGATCGACAATGCTCTCTATGGGTATTTCCAGATCAGTGCTGATCGGGAGGCCACTGATTTACATGATGTGTTTACGGAAGGTGAGCCAGACCAAGATCAGGCCGATCAGTGTTGGGAAGGCGATCATACATAGATGATATCTTGGTCACAGCAACATCCTGGGATATGCTATGCGATAAGGTCGAACGACTTCTGAACACCTGCGAGCGCTGGAATTTGTCGATCAGTGTGGTCAAGAGTTTCTGGGTCAACCCAAGGTCGCTTACCTCGGCCATAACGTGTCGATCCAAGGATTGGAAGCAAACCCGAAAGATGTGGCCGCTCTCAGCAACTTACCTTTTCCCCGATCACTGAAGGCCATGCAATCCTTCCTCGGATCTCTGAATTATTATAGCAGATTTATCGAGGACTTCTCGATTTATGCCGCTATACTATATGAACTGAAGGAAGTTGATTATCATGGGCTACGAGAACGTGATCAGGTAGGAGGATCACCAATTGAGACTGATCACGAAGTTGAAGCTACTGAAACGGATTTCAAACTGGATCACCGATTGATCGAACTATGCCAGGGTCAGAAGACCACATGAATCGAGCTATGGTAGCCTTCAGTATGTTAAAGGCGAAGATGATCTCGACGCCGATACTGAAACACTTCGATCCGGAGAAGATTCCCGTGGTGATCCTATATGCCAGTAAATGGGCAATATCGGCCGCACTGGTCCAAGATCACGATGGAGTTTATTGCCCGGTGACGTTCACAAGCCGAACATTAAAACCGAACGAAGTTAACTATGGTATTGTGGATAAGGAAGTGCTAGCATTATTACGTGTGTTGGATGTTTGCTACTCTATGCTGGTAACTAGATCAATTAAGGTATTATCCAGGCGATCTAGTTTGGCGTGGTTACTATCCGCGAGTGGTTTAGATGAAAGACTGGGGCGATGGGCAGCGGTGTTATCTCAGTGGACCTTGGAGATCATTAAGTGCACCAAGGGCGAAGAAGAAATTCTCGGAACGCTGGCAGCCAGCATCACGCCCCGATCAGAAGTCGATGAAGCCCTGATCGAGGTCGCTCCTCGGAAGCAACCACGTGAATCGATCACTATACCCCCACCGATCGTCGGCTCAGAGGAAGATCTGATCGTTGTAAGTTTCGACGGATCAGCGAGTGTGAAGAAAGGCGTGGGGGCGTATAGTGCGCTGTTATGGAAGCTGCCTGAATGGACTGTTATCTCGGCCGGGTCAGATTATACTCCAGGTATCACGGTCAATGAGGCTGAATATCGTGGTCTGCTGCTAGGTTTGGATCTCTTGCAAGAGCAAAAGATCGGAAGAGTAATCATATGCGGAGATTCCAATCTAGTAATTCGGCAGATCACTGGAGAGATCGACTGTAAAGCGCCGCGTTTGAAACTACTGAACGATCGCGTTATGAAAGCTTTACGTGGATGGCCAAGACATGATCTTTTGCATGTGAAACGTGATTGGAATCGGAGTGCAGATCACCTAGCCACTATGGCTATGCGTGATCAGGCCGGATCAATAATTACTGATCAAGCGTTGCTGGAAGAACTGGTGGAGATCAATAGGCTGCCTGAGCTGATCCGTGTGGAAGATGAAAAGGAAGCAGCCCAGATCTTGATTACGACGAGATCACGAACCAGATCACCGCCCAACAGATCACCCTCTCGAGAAAGTCTGACAGAGGAAATAGTACAAGAGATGCGGATCGAAAGAATTGTCAAGGCTCAGGACGAGGAAAAATGGATCGTTGATTTGAAGGCGTTTCTAAAGGGTGATCTGGAGAAGTTGAGCCAGAGTGAAGCAAAAGATTGTGCCAAGATCGCGTCCAACTACGAGATCGACAAAAATGACCTATTGTTTTACTATGTTCAAGCTGATCAGGCCGATGCAGATCTGGACCGATCGGCAAGGCTCGTGATCCCGGAGACTTTACAAGCTGATATCTTACACCATTATCACGTCAGTTTAGAGGGTGGCCACCAGGGCGTAGGTCGAACGTATCACAGGATTCGCAAACATTTTCATTGGAGAGGCTTATATCGAAGTATACAAAAGTTTGTCGGGACATGTACGGATTGCGAAACCGGAAAAGGTATGCCGAACATCCGGGGTAGATCACCTGGAAATATCCAGGCGACCTACCCTTTCCAAGTGATAGCGATGGATCACATACCGTCCCTGCCAAAATCGTTCAAGGGCAATACAGAGTTGCTGATCTGGACTGATCTGTTCACGGGATTGGTGATCGCGAAAGCGGGATCTACCCGAACAGCCCAACAAGTCGCTTGCAGTTATGAAGAATGTGTTTTTCGACGATTTGGAGCCAGTGAAGTGATCAGGCATGATCGCGAACCGGGTTTCATGGCCGAAGTGTTCCGATCATTTAATCAGATGCTTGGCCAGAAACAGAGCGCGACCATGGCGTATCGTCCACAGGCGAATGGTAAAGCCGAACGGATGGTACAGACGCTAACTAGAGCTATCAAGATGTATGTCGCGGACTCCGCGCAACAAGATTGGGATGAATATGCGGAGAGACTGGTGTTTGCGTTGAATTCCTCTTTTGATCGGATCAGGGGAGATACTCCTTTCTACCTGGCGTATGGTTGGGACCCCCGATCTACCATCGAGTCGGTGATCCCTGTTGGATGCACCCGAGGTCGAGATCGCGAGGCTCGTCGATGGCGTATGGGACTCCAGCGTCACTACCAACATGCGCGGGAACAAGTCAACGAACGATTGCGGAGGGCCATCCAAGAAAGAGCTGATCGGAACAATGATCAGGCCGATTCGCATAATATCGAGCCAGGATCGAGAGTTTGGCTTTACTTGGATCGCGTGAAAGAACGATATGCCAAGAAGTTAGCGCATCTGTGGCATGGACCGTTCCGTATAGCCGAACTGATCGGTGACCATGCCGCTCGGCTGATTACTGCAGGTACCGATTACGGAATTTTCCCGATTGTCCACTTGTCGAAGCTGAAACTGGTTCGAGAATACCCTGATCGGTCTAAAACCAGGCTGTCATGCGATGATCAGCCAAGGTTTGATTTTGACGAAGCTCTCTTACCCGAAGACAGGTGGGAAAGAGCGTTGGACCCGAACGAATTCGAAGTGGAGAAAGTTTTGAATACCCGATCAGGCAAGAGGACCCGATTTGGCCGAACCCACCGTGAATACTTGGTTCGTTGGAAGGGTTGACGATCCCGAGTGGGTGGTGATTTAACGTGATCTGAACTCGGAGCCGTTATTAAGAGAATGTTTGAACGTGATCGGTTAGACGAATCATTTGGATGATAACAAACCCACGAAGAGGGGTAACCAGATCTTCCAATACCTGGGACACATTGTGACTTGATCAGCCCAAATATGATGATCGGGCAAGTGGGGATCAGGGGTTGAGCTGGTTTGGAGTAAACGATACAAATATATGTATACATATATTACTCAAGAATATACCGTGTACGCAATGAGACGCACCGACATACAAGATGAGACGATAATGAGACATGAACAAGATATACGAAGGTGGAATGCGAAAATCATCAAGAACTGTCGTGATACATTAGTGATTATGGAAAACGAATAGAAGTTGGTTATCACGACGATCACAGGCCATACTTAGTGCGCAGGCGAGAAACCGTGAACCCTGGATGATCCATGGGACTTGATCGAAACTGGTTTCGCCAAGGCTCCTGCTGATCGGTCCAGATCAGGCAATCACGCAGCGTGGCGACCGAAGTTATATGCCCATAACCGGGATACCAATCCCCGCCATCAGCCTTGAGTCCTCGCGATCCCGCTCGACGAACAGGTAAATGCAGGACGCCAGGGAACAGGAAAACGTCCATATCACACTCGCCGTGCTGGATTCCGTCGACGATATAATCGCAGATCGTGGCCCAAGCAGCCGGCTTTGGTGCGTCGACGCTTGCGAGCATGATGGTAATGCTCGATACACGCGTCCTTGCGCATCGCCGTCGTGATCGGGAAATGGTGAGTCGCCTCCCATATGGGTTGCACGTGCTCCTGGTAATACAAAGCCAAGCGTCCCTGCAGCTCGACAAACCAAGGATGATCAGGAAACGCCAGCCCAGGCAAAGGTGTCAGGAGGACATTCCAAGGTGCTGAATCGATCAGAAGCTCAATAGCGCCTCTGGTCAGCACCTTCGGTTGCCATTGCTTGTCTTTGGGCGCCGGCGATCTTGTCGGAAAGATCCAGCCTGGCGGACGAGACCACAAGCGAGGGGCGAGTTTCTGCCTCACTTCAAGAACCCGAGGCGTCAGATCCCAGACCTGATCAGCACTCCAAGGTTTCCGTGTTGCCATGTGAGCAGAAGTCGGCTTGCCCTGCATGACGACATACAGATCCATGAACCTTTGGTTCGGATTGTAACTGTAATCATCTTCTCCGACCGACGATTGCTGCGCCGGGATGAAAACGCCCGTGAAATTGGGCGGCGGGGCGGTCGCTGCCCTAGTGGTCGCTGGAGGAATGTTAGGATCAGCTTGAGCCGGTTGTTCCTCCTCGAGATCATCGTCATCGTCGTCATCTGACTCCAGCAAAGTAACGGCCTGGGCCAGCGAATTCACGCCTGAATAGCTTGGTGCTTGCGTACGGCGATCAGTGCTACGCGATCGGGCCAGAACAGACAGCGTCCTCTCGTCCAGATCAGTCGATTCGTCATCCGAGTCGATCACAAGACGTGATCGCTTGGCGGGAATCATCTTTTGCTTCGACGAGCTGGTTTGCTTACGCTTCCCAGAACTTGAGGTCGAAGGTGCTGATCTTGGAGTCGCCGGTGAACGAGATTGAAATGACGCAGGAGCTTTTGAAGTGCTGATCACGGGCTGATCAGCACTACGAACAGGCAAGGAAGCGACGGAGGACGCGGGCGAAGGCGGGGCAGACTCTGGAGACTGTGGCGGTGTTCCAGATGAAGCAAACGAGCTGATCAGCCCAGGAAGCCGTTGTAAGGCCGTCCGAACTGACCCCGAACCGGTGTCCGGTTTGGTCCACCTATCCATGGTCTGCACCGCGAGGTTTTTCAGGTCGGCGTTATGCTGAAGCCAGGCGCGATCATCGAGCTCTAGGGTTTCAAGTTTAACCCGAGCAAGATTAAGCTCGCGCCGGCAATCTTCAGCTGCTTTCCGACTCTCGCACAACCTTTTCTGTATGTCGGCGCGGCCGATGCGAGAATCGGAAAGTTGCTTGGCCAAGAGCTGGACCTGCTCATTTGAATTGCGAGCCTCGACCTCCCGACGCTCTACGTCCTCAGCAGTGCAGATCTTGTCGTGCAGCAGCTGATCAAGATTGTGTTGACATCAGAGACAACGCATACTCATCACGAGATACGCGCTGAATCCGTAAAGCAAAAATGACTACTTGTGGGATTCTGTCGTATTTCCTCGCGCCGAGGCTGGTCGCTCGTTCTTCCCGTATCAATGGAATTCCTGCCCAGTTGAAAAAACCGAAAAATGTTGCTGCCCTTGACAATAGACCGTGATGAAGGACTCTCGCTATGTCGATGGTAAGTGTCAGAAGTTGACTAGGAGTCATTCCACGTCATGCTTCAGACTTTGACATTGTAGACCTGTTGAGCAGAGGCGGTAAATGTTTCTCCACATATCCAATTAACTCTCGAGTTTGAATAGGATCCTTTCCTAACGCCTGCCCCATATCCTCATGCAGTTGAGCTGACTGGCGTTGAAGTGTCCGGGTTTGAAAGGATTGTGGCTTGTGCCGCACTCTAGGTGAAATCATTGGTGTAATATCATCAAATGAGAATACTCGCGAAGCCATCCATGCCTGCTTGTAAATATCATCTATTGAAATTAACCATTTGACTGACTCTTTAAGGCGTTATACCATAATGGCAATTGACATCGCTAACAGCCGACTCCTCCGGCCTATTTAGGAGTGTAGATGAGGGTGGGAAAAATCTTGTGTATGGTGGCATCATTCGCGTTAGTTGCTTTTCTCCAAGTAATTTTTTTTTGTAACTGTATCATATTTTTCAGTACATCCCCAGGGTTGAAATATCTAGCTGAAAAACAATATCGACGGAATAACGATTGTGTTGAATAATGCTACTCGGTCCACCATCGAAAGTTTGCATTGTGTAGCCGTTGTGGTAAAGCGATCTGGAAAAATGTTGAGAATGAGGTGGACCACACATGGCCATTGATTGGTGACGATGGAACACCCATCAACGTGAGACAGTTTATGGGTGGGACAGGCTGATCGAGCATACGACCAAAAGGTAGTGGACAACAGGTGCTCATGATATGAAGGAATGAGCCAAGCACAGTTACTAGGCCCGGTCCCAGATACTAACGGAACAGCGAAGATCACGATCGCGATCGGGATAACGTTTATTAAGTGGAGTTCACGTGGATGTATGACAAGATCGGCAGAGACAAGTGAAGATACCGCAGCAACGATGACGTGGCACGTCAGAGACAGTTATCGGGCCGAACTATGAACAGTGCAGATGTTGAAGGTGATTTGATACGAAGTTCCGGCCCGATCGGCCAAGCCAACCGATTATGCCCCAAAATACGAAGATCAGATGTGGAATGGAATGGGGCATGTGAAATGGCGAGTCGTGCGAGTGATGTCAAGTCAAGGCAAGTGATGATGACCGATGGATTTGTCCAGGGAGGACGTGAGAAGGCCCGATCAGGCCCGATCGGCTGAAATCGATGTGATATGGTTACCCCGACAGGGGATGGAGGTCCGGAGTATGGCTGAGCGGGCGAATAAAGTCGTTGTGATGGTGGCCCAGAGAGTTTTCGAAGTGATCTAGGGCTGATCGCCCTGAATACTACCCGATCACTCGGCTGATCGCTATGCTGATCATGATCGGGGCTGATCAGCCTCAAACCGGCGTCCAGACGCCAAGGCAGGTGAAGTTTTCAGTTAAGTCGGGCTGGATATGAAGTGAACAAATGTCAGAAGGGCAGATCTCAAGTGGTTTCCAAGCTGTTTATCGAAGATCGGGATGGTTGAAGATCGTTATAGAAGTCCGACCGTGATCAGGGAGAAGTGGTACAGATCAGTTTGAAGGTGCAGCCAGGATGGGTAAGGTGGTGCTATCCAACCGTGCGACGAAGTGAACAGGGTCGAAATATAAATCAGGCACATGAGTTGGTGTATGGTACACTAGGTATAGAACACTGCATATATAATAACGGGTTTTGATTTTTCCCCTAAGCAAAGAGTCGCTCCGCCACGTGTCGCGGTCATTGGGAGCACAGGGTTGATTAGTCCCCTCTTGCTCAACTAATTCCCGGTTAAGACGCGCTTCGACGCATTTTGGCTTACCGGAAGACCCCCGACGGGTTTGTTTTAGGTGATCGAACCTCACCCTCAACGCGCACGTGTTTGGAACACGTTAATAATATTGGTAAAGGTTTTGCGGAGATAACGTTTGTGGATTACTGTGGAAGATCGTGGATTGACCGCGTTTTCTTGGTTTCGTATTATCTCTCTCTCATTGGCTGGCCTGATCAGACGAACTTTCCTGATCAGTGCCTAGATACTGATTAAGTATCGACCCCAACCCGTTCTCCGGTGATGATTTCCACCCGAGGACACCCTCCGTCTCGAGAAGGTCATCCCCTCCGACCTGATCAAGATCATCGTTTTCGTCACCGAGTCCACCTAAGTGAGCGCAACCACCCCCGATCAACGGGTACACAAGGTGAGATGAAGTTAAACATAGATCCTGACGAGCATGAAGACCGGCCAGATGACCGGGAGGATCAGATCAGTCACCACAGTGGTGATTCATCTGATTCCGATGTTGATCAGGATCGACGGAGTACCCCCTCCGATAGTTGGTCGTCCGGGCCAGTGGGTATCCGGATTCCACCCAAGACTTCGGTCATGGATTTGGAAATCGGCTCCACCACAAGATTGTGTTGACATCAGAGACCACGCATACTCATCACGAGATACGCGCTGAATCCGTAAAGCAAAAATGACTACTTGTGGGATTCTGTCGTATTTCCTCGCGCCGAGGCTGGTCGCTCGTTCTTCCCGTATCAATGGAATTCCTGCCCAGTTGAAAAAACCGAAAAATGTTGCTGCCCTTGACAATAGACCGTGATGAAGGACTCTCGCTATGTCGATGGTAAGTGTCAGAAGTTGACTAGGAGTCATTCCACGTCATGCTTCAGACTTTGACATTGTAGGCCTGTTGAGCAGAGGCGGTAAATGTTTCTCCACATATCCAATTAACTCTCGAGTTTGAATAGGATCCTTTCCTAACGCCTGCCCCATATCCTCATGCAGTTGAGCTGACTGGCGTTGAAGTGTCCGGGTTTGAAAGGATTGTGGCTTGTGCCGCACTCTAGGTGAAATCATTGGTGTAATATCATCAAATGAGAATACTCGCGAAGCCATCCATGCCTGCTTGTAAATATCATCTATTGAAATTAACCATTTGACTGACTCTTTAAGGCGTTATACCATAATGGCAATTGACATCGCTAACAGCCGACTCCTCCGGCCTATTTAGGAGTGTAGATGAGGGTGGGAAAAATCTTGTGTATGGTGGCATCATTCGCGTTAGTTGCTTTTCTCCAAGTAATTTTTTTTTGTAACTGTATCATATTTTTCAGTACATCCCCAGGGTTGAAATATCTAGCTGAAAAACAATATCGACGGAATAACGATTGTGTTGAATAATGCTACTCGGTCCACCATCGAAAGTTTGCATTGTGTAGCCGTTGTGGTAAAGCGATCTGGAAAAATGTTGAGATTGAGGTGGACCACACATGGCCGTTGATTGGTGACGATGGAACACCCATCAACGTGAGACAGTTTATGGGTGGGACAGGCTGATCGAGCATACGACCAAAAGGTAGTGGACAACAGGTGCTCATGATATGAAGGAATGAGCCAAGCACAGTTACTAGGCCCGGTCCCAGATACTAACGGAACAGCGAAGATCACGATCGCGATCGGGATAACGTTTATTAAGTGGAGTTCACGTGGATGTACGACAAGATCGGCAGAGACAAGTTAAGATACCGCAGCAACGATGACGTGGCACGTCAGAGACAGTTATCGGGCCGAACTATGAACAGTGCAGATGTTGAAGATGATTTGATACGAAGTTCCGGCCCGATCGGCCAAGCCAACCGATTATGCCCCAAAATACGAAGATCAGATGTGGAATGGAATGGGGCATGTGAAATGGCGAGTCGTGCGAGTGATGTCAAGTCAAGGCAAGTGATGATGACCGATGGATTTGTCCAGGGAGGACGTGAGAAGGCCCGATCAGGCCCGATCGGCTGAAATCGATGTGATATGGTTACCCCGACAGGGGATGGAGGTCCGGAGTATGGCTGAGCGGGCGAATAAAGTCGTTGTGATGGTGGCCCAGAGAGTTTTCGAAGTGATCTAGGGCTGATCGCCCTGAATACGACCCGATCACTCGGCTGATCGCTATGCCGATCATGATCGGGGCTGATCAGCCTCAAACCGGCGTCCAGACGCCAAGGCAGGTGAAGTTTTCAGTTAAGTCGGGCTGGATATGAAGTGAACAAATGTCAGAAGGGCAGATCTCAAGTGGTTTCCAAGCTGTTTATCGAAGATCGGGATGGTTGAAGATCGTTATAGAAGTCCGACCGTGATCAGGGAGAAGTGGTACAGATCAGTTTGAAGGTGCAGCCAGGATGGGTAAGGTGGTGCTATGACAACCGTGCGACGAAGTGAACAGGGTCGAAGTATAAATCAGGCACATGAGTTGGTGTATGGTACACTAGGTATAGGACATTGCATATATAATAACGGGTTTTGATTTTCCCCCTAAGCAAAGAGTCGCTCCGCCACGTGTCGCGGTCATTGGGAGCACAGGGTTAACTAGTCCCCTCTTGCTCAACTTAATTCCCGGTTAAGACGCGCTTAGACGCATTTTGGCTTACCGGAAGACCCCCGACGGGTTTGTTTAGGTGTTCAAGCCTCACCGCCCACGCGCACGTGTTTGGAACACGATACTAATATTGGAAAAGGTTTTGTGGAGATAACGTTTGTGGAGTACTGTGGAAGATTGTGGTTTGATCGAGTTTTCTTGGTTTCTTGTTATCTCTCTATCTCATTGGCTGGCCTGATCAGACGAACTTTCCCGATCAGTGCCTAGATACGGATTAATTATCGACCCCAACCCGTTCTCCGGTGAAGATTTCCACCCGAGGACACCCCCGTCTCGAGAAGGTCATTCCCTCCGTCCTGATCAAGATCATCGTTTTCGTCACAGAGTCCACCTGAGTACCCCCGATCAACGGGTACACAAGATGAGATGAAGTTGAACATAGATCCTGACGCGCATGACGACCGGTCAGATGACCAGGAGGATCAGATCAGTCAGCATAATGGTGATTCATCTGATTCTGACGGCGATCAGTATCAACGGAGTACCCCCTCCGATAGTTGGTCGTCCGGGCCAGTGGGTATCCGGATTCCGCCCAAGACTTCTGTCATGGATTCGGAAATCGGCTCCACCACACCGTGGCTAGCCGTCTCTTCACGTTTTGAAGCCGTAACGCCCAAATTTTAATTCCCATATCTCCATGCCCTAATTCATATCCCAAGTAACGTACAAATGCATCAGGTTTTACCACTGGTATATTATACCTTTCCGTCTTCATTACTGTAGGGTCTAAAAAAGAAAATTACTCTTTCCTGTCTGCACTTTCAGTCCAGCGAGACACCCAAATCTGGTAACCAAACGTAAAGCCGAATCCACCTGTGTCGCCTTCGCCAGAAAAATAGTAGAATCATCTACAAACGCTGAGAACATATGTTCCAAGCTCATAATCTCCTCTATCGGATTAACGCCAGTCAAATCTGGGTAATGCATTATCGCTAAAGCAAGTGGCTCTACAGCAATGATGAATAACAAGGGTGCTAGAGGGCACCCTTGCCTAATTCCAGATGTCACTTTAAACGACGCCGAAAGTTCACTATTCACCAAAACCCCCGCTTCTGTCCCGGAATGAAACTTCCGCATCAACTGAACAAATGGCTCCGAGAATCCAAACATGTCTAAGGTTGCGAAAAGGTACTCGCGGTCTAAAGAATCATATGCTTTGCAAAGTCAAGGAACAAAATTCCAGCTCCGTCCTCCACTTGTTGAGTATGTCGTAATGATTTGTTTTGTAATACTCCCATCATTAGTGCCATAGCTTTATCCATACGTCTGCCAGCCACAAAACCTTGTTGAGTCTCTGACTTAAGAATGTTTGTAGTCTGGTAGCGATAGTTTTTGCCAATGTCTTGTAGCTCGACTGTAATAATGAAATATGTCTGTAATCAAGCGCATTACTCGAGTCACCCTTCTTCCTCAGAGGAATGATGGTAGCTTTTAAGAAGGATGTAGGTGTTGTTGCTCCTTGTAGATTTGAATTGTACACGCGAAGAAGAGGTTTCACAACGCCATCTGTGTAATCTTAATAGAAGTCGTTGCTAATCCCGTATGGGCCTGACGCTTTCCTCCGGTCAATTTTTGATGACCCCCCGCACTTCCTCCTCACTGCTTTCGGCCATTAATAGTTGATTTTGAGAGTTGGTGACTCTTCGGGATAATGGTATGGTCATGAAAGTTTGAAGATCGTTATGCAAGGTTTCTACACCGGTTTCGGCGTGCCGAACGCACATGATATTTTGCCATAGCGCGACAAAACTATCTGGGGTAGAAGTAAAATTGTGAAATGGTATCAGTGGTGGAAAGGATTTCTGTGACCTGTTGCTCCCTTTCCCAGACCGCCGTTCTGTGAAATAACCATCTAATATCTTGAACAGATCTATGCAACAAAGTGCCTCGTTCAATAACGTAATTTGGTGGATATTGCCTGGTGGCATTGATGATTTGTTGTCTGGAGCGTGCGTTGTCATAAGGTTTGTCGTTGAATCCGTTGTGCTTTTGTCCTGCGTCGCTTCACCACCTTGCGACACGTTTGAAATATAGCGTCCTGACAAGCTGAGATTCATTGATCCCATTGTATGATCCCATTACATAGGTTAATCAACACTGCTGTGATTCGTGAACGAAAGAACTGTTGTACAATATGTTGTGTCGACCCATGCAATGGGTAGCGTGGTGAGTGGTGTTGTCTGAACTTTAATTTCCTATTCTCGCCTGGTATTCGTAGTGTGGTAACCACCTGTTTGTAATCTGAATAGACTGGGGTCCCCCCACCTCCAACAATTGAAAACACGACGTAATTGAGTCCGTAATATAACAACGGTCGATTCGACAGGCCTGCTCGCCCCGCCAGTAAGTGAAATAGCCTACCGGGATCCACCGTTGACTCGTAAAATTTTGATTCCATAAGCCTTTGGACATCTAAATGTGGAGTGGAATCAAGAAGGTATTGAAGGTATATTGATCCAACCCGCGCTTCTAATCAGTGATGACAATACCTCACTTTCCGAGTGTCCGTTCGTGTTCCACCATATCGGTCTAATATCGGTGATTCAACGTAGTTAAAATCCCCAGTCAATATTATGGGAAACACTAAGGGCACCGCCAAAAATTGATTTGGGCACCCAGTCGGACTTAGTCATCTATATAGTGTAAATATAATTGAACAAAAAAATCTGTAATACTTGTATTGACTTTTTTGTTCATCATTGTTCCATACCTCTTTATTATTATACACATGTCAAGTTTCTTGTCATGCGAGACATCACCTTCGTTTCGGTGTATGTGATGCACTCATTTGCTAACGTATACCAAGTATTTGGATCAGCGCAATGAAAAGTGTAAATACACAAATACCACGACAAGTAGGACAATTTTTGTGCCATAACTTATAAACACCCGTTTTGATTGCAACTATAATAGTACTTATTCACACATTCGCATTCGATACCATATAAGAATTTGTGTGATCATTGTTTCCGTAGAACACTTTAATTGGAAGAATGAATAAATGAATATGCTATAAATAGAGTAGGGTTAGATAATTTTCATTCGGCTACTTTAACTTATTTTTCTCATAAAAGCTTTCAATGATCCTTGTTTAGCATAATTGATTCCTATTTGCTGAAGGCAAACTACTTTTTTGCCCGTTTCTAATTTTTGTTAGCATATCTGCTATATTATCTGACTTTGTCATCTTAATCCACCTAATCTATTCTTTTATCTTATCAACTAGCTTTAATAATACCTGAAAGCATTCCGTGCGCAGGCAAGCTTTCTTAGCGTATTACGATTTTTCGGGTGCAACCTCTAGGACGCCCTGTTAATTCGCATCTATTTCTCACTCTGTTTTGCGCAGAATTTCTTGCCAGTTTTTTTCAACAATGAGTATACTCAACTGCAAAACTCATTTCATGCAGATTGCAGTATTTATAGCAAATTACTTCGTATACTTAAAAGAGGGTGGGACGGTATGAAAGATCTAATTTCTTTACTAGAAATTATATCTTTCTAAGATTAACTGGTATAAAAACACATTTGCTAGAGATAGTTGGTTTTATTGTTAAATGTTTTCCAGGCTGCAACTACCAGAGAAATTGATAATTTGCTGCGAAAGTTAAAACCTTTTTCGACTTTTATTGCCAACTTGACTGCAAAACTATTTCACGTCACACAATTTAAGTAATTTTATCATGCTAGAGGACGGACAGCTTTCGTTTTGCTCCATCGACGATCGAAGCAAAGTATAAAACGGTGTCTAAAGTAACGAAGTACCACAGCATATGACAGTGTTGCTTGCTCGTATACAATAATCTTCTTCCATGATACCATTACAGTGGTGAAGTATTAATAGCTTAGTTTAATGGAATATTTTTTATAGAAGTTTCTTTCAAACGCACGTGTTGCCATTATACGTCGAGAATCGAAGGTTTTGCCATACTGTAGAATATAATTGCATGAAATATGTTCGATTTTAATTCGACTAAGTCCGATTGGGTGCCCAAATCAATTTTAGGCGGTGCCCTTAGTGTTTCCCATATTATGGGTGATTTAATTGGTCGAATGATTTTCGAAAGATCTAAAAAGAATTGTTCCCGTAAACTCGGAACTTCGGAAGGTGCGTAAACATTGATCAGTAAAACGTGCGTCACTGAACTGCAAAAAAACTTTCTGTCCAGGTCTCTTGTCTCCCTATCATTACTTGTTCTTCTAACGCCGGGTGCAGTAGTATTGCTACACTACCTGCTTTTTTCTTGTATACACTACAGACTGGTAATTGTGAGTTAGAACCGTACCGCCCCCATAAGTGATCTCATTGCCTTTTTAAATCCTCAGCCTCCTCATGAGATGTTAGGTGAGTTTCCTGTAGAAGAATAAATTGGGGTTGGTGTGCTGATACAGAAGTTCGCCAAGCCGTCATCCAACCACTGATGTCCGCCTTTTCGAATCTCGGACGTTCTGACTTCGTTCGATTAACAATTCTGTTTCCTCTGCTGGCCCCTGAGGAGTTTCCGGAGAGTGGTAATCGATATCAGTGTTTAGTCGTCTAAGTGCATATGTATCATACGCGAGGAAATTACTTAATGGGGCCGAAAAAAATGGGTTCAACCTTAATGGGGCCGCTCGGACTTAGATCTTCGTTGCAATCTTTAGCTCGATGTAGTATCTTCGACTGGTTAAATACGTCAGTGTTCCACCCGCATCAAAGCGAGTTCTTGGGGGTTATCACTTGCTGGCTTTCATCGTTAAGGTGAATTATATGCTCCACTCCTTTTTCATTTTTTGCAACGCCTGTGTGCATTTTCAGTATTTAAACCTGTGAGTCTGGCTCATGCACTCTTCGTGTTGGAATTGGATATTTGAAAGAGCTGACCAAATCAAACTCTCCGCATCTAAAGAGTTCCTCAAGAGACCGGGGATACTATTGTTTTAGTCTACGAGCGGCCCCATTAGGGTTGAACCCATCATTTTCCGGACCCATTAAACAAATCTCTCATCATACGCCGATAAATTGAAATAATGGTGCCCCGTCTTCGCGGATTCTGCTTGATCAGGATCTCGTGAGTTACCCATAATAACGAACTGACCTTATTCGGTCCTCCATGTCAACCATTGGATAATAGGCTTGAGCAGGGATAGGTACGTATGTAGTTGTGTTGAACTGAACGAGATATGCCAAAGCATCTGATATACCATCAATAATCGCTAGAACTTTTCTGGCATACGTAGTTACTGCTGCCTGTCCGAAAATGTCGTTGGAGTAACGTCAGAATTGAGTGGCGTAGCTGAAAACAACCCATCTACTGCTAAAAAAGCAGTAGATGAATTCGTATTACAGTTTGGCGCTGTAATACGCTATGTGAAACATTCACTTGCTTCTGCTTTTGATAAGCAGAAGCAGAATGCAGATAGAAGTGGAAGGAAAAACACAAATTCCCCTTCAAAAAGGTGAATTAGTTTTTTTATCTACAACTAATTTGCCTACACATGCAATCAGCAACTTCCCTACACGGAAGTTGCTCCCTAAATTCATTGGACCCTTTACACAGAGAAAACGCACGCAAAACACACTCATTCGTATCAATAACAGAGTAGGGTGTCGGTAAACACACAAAGGACGGGGATTAGGTCTGTATAAGCCAATAAGCGACCGGTGCCGGTGCAAGTCGTACAATACTCGTGGGCCCGGCCCACTTAAAAACCTAACGTGTTGGTAGAATCATACTTCGAAATTACATACACTAAACAAATAGCATGCGTCATGCCTTAAAGGCAAGTTCTCATTGTTCGGCTCGCGCTTATGCTAGCACCACAATCGGCGTGCCTGTGGTGCCAAGAAGTTGTGCTATAGCATAACACTAGCACTCGAAATGACAATATCGAATAATGCATACAAACTTGCACCACTTGTTTATCGTTATTCAATTCAATATTAAAACCTATCTGTAGCCTGTTTGCTGGACCGATTTATTCTCACTTAATACATCCTATTTCGTTAATCGTCGTGCTTGTGCTCTCTGTAGATGTTGTACTACAGCATAACACTACCACTCGAAATGACATAGAATAATGTACAATTTAGTATCACTTTTTTGCCGTTATTTTATTAAAATTAAAGTTAACGCTATTATGTTTGCTGGGCGTGTTTACTCTCATCTACTAAATTATATTGCCGCAATCGGTATCTGTGTGCTTTGTAGAAGTTGTGCTACGGCGTAACACCAACAACAACCGATATGACAATATCGAATGATGTACAAATTAGCATCACTTGTCGTTAATTTATTCAAATTAAAGCTACTGCTATTTTATTGCTGGGCTTTCATCGACTAAATTCTAATCCCGCAATCGGCATGGCCTCTAGAGCGTAATATACAATGGAATATGGGTTATGGATAGTAGTAAATGTAGTCTAATTAGTCTTAACTATTAGCTACTATGTACATATAAAACCTAGTATGTAATTTAGGCTCAGAACAGCTGGAGTCTTTGGCTTGCATTCGCTGAATATCACATGGAAGGGAAGCGTTTGACGTTCTCGAGACCGGCTCATTCCTCTGGTTTGCAGTTTGATGCTGAAAAGTCGATGGCGTGATAGATGGTTCTGGTGCTGACTGATGTTGGAATAAGCACTCTAAACTTACTTGAAGTCGGAACCCCTCTTCTCTTGTATCTCTGTTTGCCTTCTCGAATTCTGCAACCGCTGCTAATTGCGCCCGTCCTTGCTCCCACACGAACTGTAGATGCTCGTGCTCATCCTTGACAATGCCTTGGAAAACGACTTGATTAGGTAGTTGCCATAGCCACGTCATGAATATTCCACATAAACCTCTCCAGATTCTATCGAACGACTCCAGAAAGTCATCGTCTGTTCTTCCATTTCTGTACATCATTGCCTGAGTCAACAAAATACCCAACGGAGGTGCTGTCTTGTTCAGGATGTGTTCTCGATAATTGTTCACCACTTGATTCGTTTCTCTACTCCTAACCATTGTTGAAGGAGCTTCCATCTTTGCCCGCCTGCAGTCCCACATGATGTGAAATATGTCTGACTTGTATCCATGACACCGAGCGTCCATCAAACAACGTCCTTCGTTTTTGTGTCTCGGGATAAAAGTATTTAGTTGCATTGTAATCATACGATACATAACCCAAACCTGATAGTTAGTTAAAACATTATCATGGGACCATACCTGGTTGGGCTCGATATCTTGAGCACTCTGCCACCAGTCATTGTCATTGCAGTGCCGTTTCCACTTAGCCATTAGTTCATTTAACCCCGACGCCACTCCTCGATTATATATCTTTCGGAACTGCTTCCTCAACGATCCTGGTATCTTGTACATTGAGGTTGCGTCTGGGATACTCCACCCAATGAGATGGAGCTTCGGGTGAGCATGGAAAGCCACTAGTTGATCCATACTGTCTGCCTCCAATTCTTGACTCAAACACTCGTGTTCCACAATCCTCCAGTGTATACCGTTCAATTCTTGTCTTACTTCCACCCATTGAGCTCCAACCGGGCTTGTGCCTTTAAGTCGTCCTGACTCCACTACCTGCCAATTAAAATCCCATAATAGTTCGGGCCCTCTGCACAATGTTATTTGCGGCTCATCTCCGATGAACTCACCAATCTCCACTCTTGGCGACGCTAGGATGATTGCGCTCATCCACCTGCTTACTTTAGCCCTGGTGTGAGACTCGGGTCCAACGCTTATAACCTGCCATGCATAAGTAGAAGCAGTTAGTCTTCGTATTCCTAGTTCGCGTATTGTCACCAAAGGGATCCGATCATATTTTTTTGTCGTTAATACGGATGCCCTTGTCTCTGGAATCCACGGATTGTCTCCCCAATTGTACGTTCCCCAAAACGGCACCATATGAGGCGGTAACAACCCATGAAAGTGTACTGGTTGTAGGTCAATCTCAATAGTGAACCTTTCACCTTGCAATAGTGTATGGGCCTTCCGCTGCAATCGCTCCTCTTGTATGCCCAGCAGTCTTGGCAGATGCTGTAACATGTATACGTTCAGTGCTGTCGTCTGCTCAGTATTCGGTCCTAGCCATTCGCAGACCTCCCTTGCCACGTTGACTCCCCGCTTCGTTGTTGTTCCCCCGACTGCTTTGCATAATGAAAAACCTCTAAGTGGTGTGAAACGTACACAGGTGTGACTTCTGTGGGCTGGATCCAGTAAGTCGATCCAGGCTTTCTGGTAACAATCTGGAGCCGCTATCAGCCATTGGGTAGCAGTTTTCAGTCTTTGCACTCTTATTGCCACCGGTATAGAGATAAGGCCGACCCCTCCTGCTCCTTTCGGTGTGAACAACAAATATGGCGTAACTTAATGACGGCATGATTCCGTGCTTGTCGAATTGCCCCATATGAAATTCTTCTGAAGTTGTAGCAATCGATGTAGTCCCGCTTCCGTTGGTTCAAACGCCTTCGCCGTAAAGAGTATAGCGGGTAGTACGATCGCGTTGAATAGTTGTACACGTTCTGCTACTGCCGTGCCGCACTTTGCTGCTGTAGCCAGACGCCTCTGTATGTTCCTTATTCTCAGGGCCCAGTTCTTCTCTCTTAGGTCTGTCCAACCGAATTGATACCCCAGGTATCTTACTGATTCTCCGATTTGTAATACCGGTATTTTGTACCATGTTTTTGGTACTGTGTTTGCTTGTAAGAAAAAAAACTGACTTTTTTGTGGCTGAATTTTGAGCCCGGCCAATTCACCAAATCGCTTCACCACCTGTAAAGCCTGTGCAACCTGTGACGCCCTTCGTACAAAAATCGTGGAATCGTCCACAAAAGCCGAAAACCTGTGTTCTTCCGCTTTGTCACATTTAAATGGGTGCACTCCTTGTAATTCAATATCTCGTGCGATCGCCAGTCCCAGAGGCTCCACTGCCAAGATGAAAAGTAATGGTGCGAGCGGGCAACCTTGGCGAATACCAGAGCTCACCTTAATAAGACGTGAAAAGGACTTATTGACATAGAACTCTGCCGTCGTCTCGTTATGTAATCTCTCCATTAATGCAATAAATTGCTCTGAAAATCCAAAAGCCGAAAGTACCGTCATTAAATATTGCCTGTCCACAGTATCGTAAGCCTTGCTAAAATCCAAAAATAATACACCCGCGCTATCGTTTAAATCTTGCGTTTGAGAATGTTCATACTTCTTCAGGGTTGCTTTCATCATGATAACCGCTTTGTCCATTTTCCTACCAGCTACGAACCCTTGTTGGGTGTCTCCAATTAAGTTCCCCAGAAACCTTTGCAATCTCCGTGCTAATATTTTAGCAAATAACTTGTATCCCGTAGTAAGAAGTGAGATTGGTCTATAATCCAGGGCGTCGATTGAATCACCTTTTTTTGTAAAGGTATTACCAGCGCTTTCATGAAAGACTTTGGTGGAAATGCTCCACGTAAGATATCATTACATACCACCAATAATGGATCTACCATTAAAGACGCGAAATCTTTGAAAAAATCATTTCCAACTCCGTCTATTCCAGCCGCTTTTCTTCGTTCCAAACTTCTGATCGCCCAATTAAGTTCATCTTCTTGGATATCGTTCATCAGATCCATATTTTGCTGCTTCGTGACTTTCCTGTTTTCTGGAATTTTCATGAATTGCAAAAGATAAATTTTTAACGAGCTTGCCGGTACTTCTCGGTGACTGCGACCTAGTATTGATCGCCAAGTCAAGGCAAATTTATCCGG
>MIQA02019615.1:0-10298 GCA_001887855.2 Sclerospora graminicola
ATAGTAAATGTAGTCTAATTAGTCTTAACTATTAGCTACTATGTACATATAAAACCTAGTATGCAATTTAGGCTCAGAACAGGTGGAGTCTTTGGCTTGCATTCGCTGAATATCACATGACAGGGAAGCGTTTGGCGTTCTCGAGACCGGCTCATTCCTCTGGTTTGCAGCTTGATGATGGAAAGTAGATGACGTGATAGCTGGTTCTGGTGCTGACTGATGTTGGAATAAGCACTCTAAACTTACTTGAAGTCGGAACCCCTCTTCTCTTGTGTCTCTGTTTGCCTTCTCGAATTCTGCAACCGCCGCTAATTGCGCCCGTCCTTGCTCCCACACGAGCTGTAGATGCTCGTGCTCATCCTTGACAATGCCTTGGAAA
This sequence comes from Sclerospora graminicola, assembly GCA_001887855.2. Taxonomy (NCBI): domain Eukaryota; phylum Oomycota; class Peronosporomycetes; order Peronosporales; family Peronosporaceae; genus Sclerospora; species Sclerospora graminicola. The sequence goes on from MIQA02019615.1 coordinate 380, forward strand.
ACGACTTGATTCCGTAGTTGCCATAGCCACGTCATGAATATTCCACATAAACCTCTCCAGATTCTATCAAACGACTCCAGAAAGTCATCATCTGTTCTTCCATTTCTGTACATCATTGCCTGAGTCAACAAAATACCCAACGGAGGTGCTGTCTTGTTCAGGATGTGTTCTCGATAATTGTTCACCACTTGATTCGTTTCTCTACTCCTAACCATTGTTGAAGGAGCTTCCATCTTTGCCCGCCTGCAGTCCCACATGATGTGAAATATGTCTGACTTGTATCCATGACACCGAGCGTCCATCAAACAACGTCCTTCGTTTTTGTGTCTCGGGATAAAAGTATTTAGTTGCATTGTAATCATACGATACATAACCCAAACCTGATAGTTAGTTAAAACATTATCATGGGACCATACCTGGTTGGGCTCGATATCTTGAGCACTCTGCCACCAGTCATTGTCATTGCAGTGCCGTTTCCACTTAGCCATTAGTTCATTTAACCCCGACGCCACTCCTCGATTATATATCTTTCGGAACTGCTTCCTCAACGATCCTGGTATCTTGTACATTGAGGTTGCGTCTGGGATACTCCACCCAATGAGATGGAGCTTCGGGTGAGCATGGAAAGCCACTAGTTGATCCATACTGTCTGCCTCCAATTCTTGACTCAAACACTCGTGTTCCACAATCCTCCAGTGTATACCGTTCAATTCTTGTCTTACTTCCACCCATTGAGCTCCAACCGGGCTTGTGCCTTTAAGTCGTCCTGACTCCACTACCTGCCAATTAAAATCCCATAATAGTTCGGGCCCTCTGCACAATGTTATTTGCGGCTCATCTCCGATGAACTCACCAATCTCCACTCTTGGCGACGCTAGGATGATTGCGCTCATCCACCTGCTTACTTTAGCCCTGGTGTGAGACTCGGGTCCAACGCTTATAACCTGCCATGCATAAGTAGAAGCAGTTAGTCTTCGTATTCCTAGTTCGCGTATTGTCACCAAAGGGATCCGATCATATTTTTTTGTCGTTAATACGGATGCCCTTGTCTCTGGAATCCACGGATTGTCTCCCCAATTGTACGTTCCCCAAAACGGCACCATATGAGGCGGTAACAACCCATGAAAGTGTACTGGTTGTAGGTCAATCTCAATAGTGAACCTTTCACCTTGCAATAGTGTATGGGCCTTCCGCTGCAATCGCTCCTCTTGTATGCCCAGCAGTCTTGGCAGATGCTGTAACATGTATACGTTCAGTGCTGTCGTCTGCTCAGTATTCGGTCCTAGCCATTCGCAGACCTCCCTTGCCACGTTGACTCCCCGCTTCGTTGTTGTTCCCCCGACTGCTTTGCATAATGAAAAACCTCTAAGTGGTGTGAAACGTACACAGGTGTGACTTCTGTGGGCTGGATCCAGTAAGTCGATCCAGGCTTTCTGGTAACAATCTGGAGCCGCTATCAGCCATTGGGTAGCAGTTTTCAGTCTTTGCACTCTTATTGCCACCGGTATAGAGATAAGGCCGACCCCTCCTGCTCCTTTCGGTGTGAACAACAAATATGGCGTAACTTAATGACGGCATGATTCCGTGCTTGTCGAATTGCCCCATATGAAATTCTTCTGAAGTTGTAGCAATCGATGTAGTCCCGCTTCCGTTGGTTCAAACGCCTTCGCCGTAAAGAGTATAGCGGGTAGTACGATCGCGTTGAATAGTTGTACACGTTCTGCTACTGCCGTGCCGCACTTTGCTGCTGTAGCCAGACGCCTCTGTATGTTCCTTATTCTCAGGGCCCAGTTCTTCTCTCTTAGGTCTGTCCAACCGAATTGATACCCCAGGTATCTTACTGATTCTCCGATTTGTAATACCGGTATTTTGTACCATGTTTTTGGTACTGTGTTTGCTTGTAAGAAAAAAAACTGACTTTTTTGTGGCTGAATTTTGAGCCCGGCCAATTCACCAAATCGCTTCACCACCTGTAAAGCCTGTGCAACCTGTGACGCCCTTCGTACAAAAATCGTGGAATCGTCCACAAAAGCCGAAAACCTGTGTTCTTCCGCTTTGTCACATTTAAATGGGTGCACTCCTTGTAATTCAATATCTCGTGCGATCGCCAGTCCCAGAGGCTCCACTGCCAAGATGAAAAGTAATGGTGCGAGCGGGCAACCTTGGCGAATACCAGAGCTCACCTTAATAAGACGTGAAAAGGACTTATTGACATAGAACTCTGCCGTCGTCTCGTTATGTAATCTCTCCATTAATGCAATAAATTGCTCTGAAAATCCAAAAGCCGAAAGTACCGTCATTAAATATTGCCTGTCCACAGTATCGTAAGCCTTGCTAAAATCCAAAAATAATACACCCGCGCTATCGTTTAAATCTTGTTTTTGAGAATGTTCATACTTCTTCAGGGTTGCTTTCATCATGATAATCGCTTTGTCCATTTTCCTACCAGCTACAAACCCTTGTTGAGTGTCTCCAATTAAATTCCCCAGAAACCTTTGCAATCTCCGTGCTAATATTTTAGCAAATAACTTGTATCCAGTAGTAAGAAGTGAGATAGGTCTGTAATCCAGGGCGTCGATTGAATCCCCTTTTTTTTTGTAGAGGTATTACCAGCGCTTTCATGAAAGACTTTGGTGGAAATGCTCCGCGTAAGATATCATTACATACCACCAATAATGGATCTACCATTAAAGACGCGAAATCTTTGAAAAAATCATTTCCAACTGCGTCTATTCCAGCCGCTTTTCTTCGTTCCAAACTTCTGATCGCCCAATTAAGTTCATCTTCTTGGATATCTTTCATCAGATCCATATTTTGCTGCTTCGTGACTTTCCTGCTTTCTGGAATTTTCATGAATTGCAAGAGATTAACTTCTAACGAGCTTGCCGGTACTTCTCGGTGACTGCGACCTAGTATTGATCGCCACGTCAATGCAAATTTATCCGGGATGGAGTCGTCTCGCCTGAAATGCTGTCCGGTTCCTTTAGAAATTTCCGATACCAATTGATTTCGTTCCCAAACAGCTGTCCTTTTGAAAAGCCAACGCGCTTCTTCCAGTGTTCGATGAAGCCGTTTTCCCAATCGAAATCTTCTTTCTTGTCGCATCGCGTTTGATATTCCTGCGATTAATTGCGTCCTTGACGAGGCATTATCGTACACTAGCTTCTTTAATTGATGGACTCTTCTCTTCCACCGTTTTGCTAATCTCCTCTTCGTCATGGAAAAAAAATCAAGGATGTTGGATATACACGTATCCCAATCCGACGCTGCTCTGACCCGGTTCACATGCTTCGACAGCGCAGATTCGACCCCTGGAGTCCCAATTAAGTCTTGCGACCCTTTGAAGGGGTAAATCACGGCCCGGTGTTTTCCCCTGCTCTGCACTTGTTCTGGGTCTTTTAAAAATAACGTTACTTGATTATGATCCGAATATACCTGGGGAAGTGAAACATCTACCCAGGTAACCCACGGTACCCAATCCTCGGAAACGTAGAATCTGTCGATCCTGCTTGCCTGACCTCCTCTCCAATATGTAAAGTGGTGTATAGGCTCTAAGTGCGTATCCTCTAGTGCCGAACCGATGAGCATCCGAGCGTCTTTAAGCCGTCGTTCCTGGACAAATCGTTGTAAATTCAAACTCTCGGGACGTATTGTTCTCGTTCCTCCCATTCGATCAATCACCGGCATGTCGACGCAGTTAAAGTCTCCTCCAATAATTAATTTTGATGATTGTTGTGACAAGACCTCCCCAAGGTCCGCATAGAATTTCTCTTGTAACTTGACATCGCCCGATGGTCCGTAAACGTTCGCAATTATTGATCCCCTCCATTCGATCGCTATGAAACGGTTTGACCATTTGTGTTTCATCCATGGCCGTACCTCCTCTGCAATATCTGGTCTGATTAGTATTCCCACCCCCCTTGTTTAAGCGGAAACCTGCTCCAATACGAAAGTTCATGCGTCGACTCGTGCGTTGCTTTGCCCCATATTTGTGCCCACATCGTCACCACAAATTCGAATTTTTGTTGAGTCGCTACATGTGTCTCTTGTATCAACGTAAAATGCGCTTGTGAGTCCTTCCCTCCCGTCTTCCATGTCACCATCCAGTCACGTATGGACTCCTTCTTGAAACCCCTGACATTTTGCGTAATTATGTGGGGGGTTCGTAATCGCTTTTGATCCATCTCTTCGTTCACATCCGACCTGTATTCCAGATCCTGCATTGTCTTCAATTTAACAAATGTCTCCGATTGATTCAATTGAAAATACCCATGATCTGGGAGAGAGCCCGTTGAGGGGCCTTTAGTAATGGGCACCCTGCTGGGTATCATTCATGGTTGTTAATCTTGGAGGAACTTCCGAGGTAATAAAATGGGTGATGTCCTTCCACGCATTCTGTTGCCCATTTTCTACGGCACGCACTTTGTCCAAGTATCCGGGCTGTAGGGTGCTTGTTTTAAAGTGTCTTTTTTGTATCATCGTCACAATCGAATCCACTGGGTGATAATCCTCGCTCACCAAAGCTGCTAGTCCCTCTGCAAATAGATGCGCACATAGCAAATTTCTGGCTAGCTTTAACATCTGCTTTGGTGCTAACAGTTTCACCATCTGATTTCCCCCGTACTTTGCTCTCCGTAATCGTGTCCACTCCTGGGAACTGATCATTATTGCAGCTCTAGCTGCCGGGGTAGCCACTTGGTTGTACCTGCTTTCCCACACTTCGAACCACCTAGCTGGAATCTCATTCATTCCATGCACTTTTCCCAAAGACACCATTTGTAACCAGCACTGTTCTCGCCATAATTTTGTCAATTCTACCAGAACTGACTGATCGATGCTCTCCAAAATATGGTAAGCCCCGGGCACATCTTTGAGTAAATGCAGAATCCTGTTCGATTCTTGTTGAGCTGCTCTCATCCAGATTGCCTTAGTTGAGGTCGCTTTCGGAAAGTTAATTCCGGTATTCTTCTCCCACATGGGCTGTACTCTTTCCCACATTAATACGCACTCTGCTTCCGTTGTAATACCCGTATCAGGCTCTTCTTCACTTTTCACTAAGTCATCAATTAATTCCCGTTGTGTGCCGTGATCGGGTTCGTGTTCTGGTTCTCTAACGTGTTGGTCCCGTCTGCAAACCCGTTTATTACTGTAATCTTCTGTCGCATCAATTATTTCCACCCCATCTTGACTTGTCGAAGCATCCGTTGGAATATATTCTGAACCAGACTCTGCTTGTTCCATCAATAACGGGGGAGAGTCATTGAGGTTTAACCAGATCTTATTGACCCACTGATGTAGTATTGGTTCTGCTATACCGTATCGTTGCATATAGCTATCCCTTGTCCTTCCATCCGTTAAATCTGCTTTTAGGAGCTGCTCCTGTTCCGGAAGTGATAACCTCGTTACTGTTTCGGACAGGAATCGTAACAATTCTCCCATCCGTGCATCTTTGGTTTAAAGAATTTGGTTGATTTCGCACTTGAGATCATGATGGATGGTTGGGCCATCCAATCGCTCAAGAATATCATCCATATCACCCTCCCATCCATCAGGATCCCAAAGTGAAAGGTTGCTATATTGGGAAGGCTGTTCTGTTTCATCACTTGTACTCCTGATAATGTCTTTGTCCGGCCTGTTGTTTGATACATGTGGGTTCGTATGATGGCTTTCCTCCCCGCTGGTCTCTTCCACCTGTTCCTTGGAAGCCTCCATTTTCACGTCGTCGAAGTCGTCATCGTCACTTGTGGCCACTTCCATTATTTCATCTTCGATATATGCACCGGCCCTCCGCCCCCATAAAAGTGCTGAGTAATGTTGGTCTCTGAAGTGCAGCACTATAGGTAGAAGTTTAGAAGCTTGTTTTGTTGCCGCTTGGATGCATTGTTCCGACACTTTCTCAATAAATGCACCCAGAGTTATTGAGTACTCCCCACTCATAGCGTAACTTCTTGCTTTGACTTTACGAACTTCCGGTGAGAAAAGCAATACTCCTGGTGGTCCCTCCGCCTGTGAGCTGATAACGTATATATCTTTCTGCAGGAGCGTACTGATACTTGCTAAAGTATCGTTGCTCCCCCATGCGGTTATGGGAACTCCATCTGATAATTTGGAACCACTCTGAGCAAATTCCTTAAAATATTGCTGGAATGCTTTCTTTGATTCTGTTGCTGAAATTCTCGGGTATCCCCTTCCTAATCCAAGAAGTGTCTGCTTCCGTATCCCCGGTGGGAATTTGATATCGAAATCCATCATAGCTCTTTCGAAGCTTCCTTCTTTTATGTGCGCGGCTAATTGTTCCATAATGTAAGATAACTTTCCACTCAGTACTGATGGCGCCAACGCCTGGCAGACCGCATACACCTGGCAATTACCAGTTACAGGAGTCTGTACCGGTCGTAGTGATAATGCCTCAATCATGTCTGTCATTGATGTAATAGTGTTATAACTTGGTCTTTTCATCGTTTCAAACCCTGTAAAGTCCAAAGTCCCTTCCAATTGTTGCACTTCCTCAATAAGCAATTGTATTGACTTCTTAAGCTTGCCTTCCGAGACTAAAGAAACATTGTTTTTCTTCTGTACAATTTCTTCTGCAGCTTTGTTGTTGCTCCTTCCCGTCTTCTTTCTGGGGGTTTTGTTTCCTTGATCCGCTTCGTTCCTCTCCGCAACGAACCTGATCTTCTTCTCTTCCTTGGCTGTTTCCTCTGCCGATATTTTCTTCCTCCCATTCGGTCTACCGTCTTGTTTTTTCTTGTTCTTGTTCTTGTTCTTGACTAGAATCCACGAGTCCTCTTCATTGTTACTTGTGTCTCGAGTGCTGTCCCTAGCTTGTGACGTATCGTTTTGTGCGTTTACCTGATCCTCTTCCTCACAGTTACTTTGTTTAGTCTGCTCGTTATCCCGACCAGCCTCCGTCGGAGCAGGACCCGGTCCTTCTGTGGCGTCTGGTTCCATTTTGTCTTGGCTTGCCCGATTCTTCTCCACTTGTTCCTTCAACTCCTCCATACTGCGGAATGTTGGTGCCGGCAGCTTTAATTTCGCGAGTGCTGCCGGCGTAACTTGGATACAATTGGTTTTAATTAGGTCACCCAATGGAGTCGAACATCTCCGCATTGGATGACCGACTTCTCCACACCGTAAACACTGTTTACGCCCTTTCATAGTAGGGTGTTCCACAACGATCATCATATTGCACCATAAAATTCTTCTAACACCTTCCAATGCCGGTGGGCAGGCATCTGCCTCCACTATTAACTCCCACAAGGTGGATGTTTCCGAGAACGGACCCCCTTTGTCCAAATCGTCCAGCTGAAATTCCATATCCAGTATCGTGCGTAAAAATCCAGTTAGTTTCAGCAAATCGACCGATCGAGTGACATTTTTTAAAATGCACGAATAAAATCCTTGCTGACCGAAACCATCTCCATTCTCATCAACTTGTTTATCCCATACCGTCATCCCTTTCGGTCGCCTTTCTTGATGGAGATTTTGCAACACATGATCATATCGGTGAAAGGGGACCTTTACTCCTGCAAAGTTTTTCGCTGCCTCCCTTGTGAAGAAATGGAAGTATAACATGTGATTACTACCATTGTAGCTTATATTCTTGACCTGTGCAACCATTTTCCACAGCTCTGGACTACCTGCACCTCGCGTAGTCGCCGCCGTCACTATACTCTCTTGTATGCTCCTAGTACTAAGGAAAGCCTCTTTAATTGGACTTTCCCCACGTAAATCCATCGTGAGGCAACCTTCCACTTGTGCTCTGATCGTATGTACTAGACGAACTTGGTCATCCAGTTTCATTATTCTCTTGATAAATTGTGGCATCCTGCGTGCCACAATGTGTCCCTCTACCAGTCCTTGTACAATCTTCCACTCATCTACTGTACCGGGCCTGGGCTGTAGCGGGGCAAATTTTCCATATTCTTTCTCGCAAATCGCCCTTAGATGTGAAATTTGTTCCGGCGTAAAATTCTCCGTTTTAAACAGGAACGTCTTCTGGGCATTTTTGTTCTGTCCATTTGATTCCGTTGATCCAGCCACTTTGGAAATCCTTCCTTGGAGCGGTTGAGGTATGCTACCTGCTTTCTTCACCTGCTCCTGTCCAATTGACTTCCACAGTAGTGTCTCCAGAGCTTGATTTCACCGCTGAGCCACCAAAGACGTTGCAACCACCTGCTGTCGCCACTCCTTCCAATCGTGCTTATTTGTGACGACCAATAGTTCAAACAAATCTATCAGCCGGTCCAGTTCTTGTGTTTTTAACTTCGGTAGCCGTTGTGCAGCTTCAGACAACCGCGACATAGGTCCTTTGGCCTTTACAAAAATCGCATTATATAATTCCTGCATTAGGTCTTTCCAGGACTGAACAATAGGTTTCATCTTAGGCGTGTGCTCAAGCGCCGTTTTCAACGCCTCCGCCATGCTTGTTGCTTCTATTTGAGAGGGCTGGTGCTCTTCCATGCTTACGTGATCTAGCGAGGATTGTTTGCCGGTAGTACTCTCTACCTGCGTACTCGTGCTTTCGGGTTGGACTCCATCCGTCGTAGGTGCAGACCGTTCGCCGACCGATATACTTCCGGCCATCTGATTATTAATAGACTTTGCCAATTCCAGTGGAGTACCAGTATCCACTTCCATCGGTTCAACTTCCGATTGAACCGATGGTACCGGTATCTGTATCTCATGTGACCCTTCATCCTTCGCTAGTTCCTGCGACGTGTAATCTTCTTCTGAGCGTTGTGATTCCTCCACTATCTCGTCCACGATTCCTCTGGCAGAGGTGGAATCAGGTATATAAAGAAGCGGGTCCTTCGAGCTTTTGCTCTGTTGCGGCCCCGGGTCTACTAATGACCCTGGCGTCCTCTGCATTTCCAGTATCTTGATAGTCCTAAACCCTTTCAACTTGAAAGGGGCTGTTAATAAGCAAATTTAGAACTGATTTGCGTAGTGTTTTACATACAATCTAAAAAGATCCGAAAAAGACAAAAATATCCGCCCTCGCAATGATTGGCTGACAGATTTCTTGAAGTACTGATATAACACAGAATCAGAGCATTGTAATTTATTGAGCTTTTATTAGTCCAGCCTAATCTTTAGCGAGAGTGGTGTACATGTAACTTGTGACAGCACTAGAGCACGAATACTTTAAGAAGAATGTAAGTGAGCTTGTCCTACTGGCTACCATGAATTGTTGTCGATGCTGAAGTTACCAACCTTCAGACGGTGGACGACGTAATCGATGAACTAATTCACATGCAACTGATAAAGCTAGTCGATTGGACCGCAGTGTGGACAAAGATTTCGAAATACCACTCGAAGACGACGCACATTTTAGAGTTTGACCCGGATCTCGGTGTGGCCAAGCTAAGTGACAAAGCGGCAGAAGGTTTCGGTATTGAAGTGGTTATCGCAACAAACAAGCACACGAATTTGAGCTTGTCGATCAAAAGTGCACCTCTTGTCGGTCTGGAGCAATTTATTGATGCTATACCGGCGTTCACACCTGTCAATTCGTCGTGGGCGAAAAAATTCGGCTTACAAGTAACATCGTCCGGCAAGCTTTGTAATAAGTTTACGCGCGTGCTCAATAAACCACCGGTTATGGTGGCGGGTATGACACCAACTACTAGTCTGCAAGGAATTGATCTGGTCGCGGCCATTCTTAACGCTGGATTCCACGGTGAGCTCGCTGGAGGTGGTTTGTCTCGACCCAACATCTTTGAAAGCGCGGTAAATGAGCTTGTGTCCAAGATCAACCCTGGTCTTGGCATTGCAATCAACATGCTGTACCTTAACGCGAAACAGTGGGGCTTTCAGTTCCCTATGGTGTTACGCATGCGCCGCAACAGTGTGCCCATCGAGAGCATCACGATTGGCGCTGGTATTCCTACGTTGGATCGGGCGCTTGAAATGATGT
>MIQA02019616.1:0-16373 GCA_001887855.2 Sclerospora graminicola
GGGCTGTACTCTTTCCCACATTAATACGCACTCTGCTTCCGTTGTGATACCTGTATCCGGCTCTTCTTCTCTTTTCGCTAAGTCATCAATTAATTCCCTTTGTGTGCCGTGATCGGGTTCGTGTTCTGGTTCACTAACGTGTTGGTCCCGTCTGCAAACCCGTTTATTACTGTAATCTTCTGTCGCATCAATTATTTCCACCCCATCTTGACTTGTCGAAGCATCCGTTGGAATATATTCTGAACCAGACTCCACTTGTTCCATCAATAACGGGGGAGATTCATTGAGGTTTAACCAGATCTTATTGACCCACTGATGTAGTATCGGTTCTGCTATACCGTAACGCTGCATATAGCTATCCCTTGTCCTTCCATCCGTTAAATCTGCTGTTAGGAGTTGCTCCTGTTCCGGAAGTGATAACCTCGTTACTGTTTCGGACAGGAATTGTAACAATTCTCCCATCCGTGCATCGTTGGTTGAAAGAATTTGGTTGATTTCACACTTGAGATCATGATGGATGGTTGGGCCATCCAATCGCTCAAGAATATCATCCATATCACCCTCCCATCCATCAGGATCCCAAGGTGAAAGGTTACTGTATTGGGAATGCTGTTCTGTCTCATCACTTGTACTCCCGATAAAATCTTTGTCCGGCCTGTTGTTTGACACATGTGGGTTCTTATGATGGTTTTCCGCCCCGCTGGTCTCTTCCACCTGTTCCTTGGAAGCCTCCATTTTCACATCGTCGAAATCGTCATCGTCACTTGTGGCCACTTCCATTATTTCATCTTCGATATACGCACCGTCCCTCCGCCCCCATAAAAGTGCTGAATAATGCTGATCTCTGAATTGCAGCACGATAGGCAGAAGTTTAAAATCTTGTTTTGTTGCCGCTTGGTTGTATTGTTCCAACACTTTTTCAATAAATGCCTCCAGAGTTATTGGGTACTCCCCACTCATAGCGTAACTTCGTGCTTTGACTTTACGAACCTCCGGTGAGAAAAGCAAAACTCCTGGTGGTCACTCCGCCTGTGAGCTGATAACATATATATCTTTCTGCAGGAGCGTACTGATACTTGCTAAAGTATCGTTGCTCCCCCATGCGGTTATGGGAACTCCATCTGATAATTTGGAACCACTCTGAGCAAATTCCTTAAAATATTGCTGGAATGCTTTCTTTGATTCCGTTGCTGAAATTCTCGGGTATCCCCTTCCTAATCCAAGAAGTGTTTGCTTCCGTATCCCCGGTGGGAATTTGATATCGAAATCCATCATGGCTCTTTCGAAGCTTCCTTCTTTTATGTGCCCGGCTAATTGTTCCATAATGTAAGATAGCTTTCCACTCAGTACTGATGACGCCAACGCCTGGCAGACCGCATACACCTGGCAATTACCAGTTGCAGGCGTCTGTACCGGTCGTAGTGATAATGCCTCAATCATGTCTGTCATTGATGTAATAGTGTTATAACTTGGTCCTTTCATCGTTTCGAACCCTGTAAAGTCCAAAGTCCCTTCCAATTGTTGCACTTCCTCAATAAGCAATTGTATTGACTTCTTAAGCTTGCCTTCAGACACTAAAGAAACAGTGTTTTTCTTCTGTACAATTTCTTCTGTAGCTTTGTTGTTGCTCCTTCCCGTCTTCTTTCTGGGGTTTTTGTTTCCTTGATCCGCTTCGTTCCTCTCCGCAACCAACCTGATCTTCTTTTCTTCCTTGGCTGTTTCCTCTGCCGATATTTTCTTCCTCCCATTCGGTCTACTGTCTTGTTTTTTCTTGTTCTTTACTAGAATCCACGAGTCCTCTTCATTGTTACTTGTGTCTCGAGTGATGTCCCTAACTTGCGACGTATCGTTTTGTGCAGTTACCTGATCCTCTTCCTCGCAGTTACTTTGTTTATTCTGCTCGTTATCCCGACCAGCCTCCGCAGGAGCAGGATCTGGTCCTTCTGTGGTGTCTGGTTCCATTTTGTCTTGCCTTGCCCGATTCTTTTCCACTTGTTCCTTCAACTCCTCCATGCTGCGGAATGTTGGTGCCGGCAGCTTTAATTTCGCGAGTGCTGCCGGAGTAACTTGGATACAATTGGTTTTGATTAGGTCATCCAATGGAGTCGAACATCTCCGCATTGGATGGCCGACTTCTCCACACCGTAAACACTGTTTACGCCCTTTCATAGTAGGGTGTTCCACAACGATCATCATATTGCACCATAAAATCCTTCTAACACCTTCCAATGCCGGTGGGCAGGCATCTGCCTCCACTATTAACTCCCACAAGGTGGATGTTTCTAAGAACGGACCCCCTTTGTCCAAATCGTCCAGCTGAAATTCCATATCCAGTATCGTACGTAAAAATCCAGTTAGTTTCAGCAAATCGACCGATCTAGTGACATTTTTTAAAATGCACGAATAGAATCCTTGCTGACCGAAACCATCTCCATTCTCATCAACTTGTTTATCCCATACCGTCGTCCCTTTCGGTCGCCTTTCTTGATGGAGATTTTGCAACACATGATCATATCGGTGAAAGGGGACCTTTACTCCTGCAAAGTTTTTCGCTGCCTCCCTTGTGAAGAAATGGAAGTATAACATGTGATTACTACCATTGTAGCTTATATTCTTGACCTGTGCAACCATTTTCCACAGCTCTGGACTACCTGCACCTCGCGTAGTCGCCGCCGTCACTATACTCTCTTGTATGCTCCTAGTACTAAGGAAAGCCTCTTTAATTGGACTTTCCCCACGTAAATCCATCGTGAGGCAACCTTCCACTTGTGCTCTGATCGTATGTACTAGACGAACTTGGTCATCCAGTTTCATTATTCTCTTGATAAATTGTGGCATCCTGCGTGCCACAATGTGTCCCTCTACCAGTCCTTGTACAATCTTCCACTCATCTACTGTACCGGGCCTGGGCTGTAGCGGGGCAAATTTTCCATATTCTTTCTCGCAAATCGCCCTTAGATGTGAAATTTGTTCCGGCGTAAAATTCTCCGTTTTAAACAGGAACGTCTTCTGGGCATTTTTGTTCTGTCCATTTGATTCCGTTGATCCAGCCACTTTGGAAATCCTTCCTTGGAGCGGTTGAGGTATGCTACCTGCTTTCTTCACCTGCTCCTGTCCAATTGACTTCCACAGTAGTGTCTCCAGAGCTTGATTTCACCGCTGAGCCACCAAAGACGTTGCAACCACCTGCTGTCGCCACTCCTTCCAATCGTGCTTATTTGTGACGACCAATAGTTCAAACAAATCTATCAGCCGGTCCAGTTCTTGTGTTTTTAACTTCGGTAGCCGTTGTGCAGCTTCAGACAACCGCGACATAGGTCCTTTGGCCTTTACAAAAATCGCATTATATAATTCCTGCATTAGGTCTTTCCAGGACTGAACAATAGGTTTCATCTTAGGCGTGTGCTCAAGCGCCGTTTTCAACGCCTCCGCCATGCTTGTTGCTTCTATTTGAGAGGGCTGGTGCTCTTCCATGCTTACGTGATCTAGCGAGGATTGTTTGCCGGTAGTACTCTCTACCTGCGTACTCGTGCTTTCGGGTTGGACTCCATCCGTCGTAGGTGCAGACCGTTCGCCGACCGATATACTTCCGGCCATCTGATTATTAATAGACTTTGCCAATTCCAGTGGAGTACCAGTATCCACTTCCATCGGTTCAACTTCCGATTGAACCGATGGTACCGGTATCTGTATCTCATGTGACCCTTCATCCTTCGCTAGTTCCTGCGACGTGTAATCTTCTTCTGAGCGTTGTGATTTCTCCACTATCTCGTCCACGATTCCTCCGGCAGAGGTGGAATCGGGTATATAAAGAAGCGGGTCCTTCGAGCTTTTGCTCTGTTGCGGCCCCGGGTCTACTAATGACCCTGGCGTCCTCTGCATTTCCAGTATCTTGATAGTCCTAAACCCTTTCAACTTGAAAGGGGCTGTTAATAAGCAAATTTAGAACTGATTTGCGTAGTGTTTTACATACAATCTAAAAAGATCCGAAAAAGACAAAAATATCCGCCCTCGCAATGATTGGCTGACAGATTTCTTGAAGTACTGATATAACACAGAATCAGAGCATTGTAATTTATTGAGCTTTTATTAGTCCAGCCTAATCTTTAGCGAGAGTGGTGTACATGTAACTTGTGACAGCACTAGAGCACGAATACTTTAAGAAGAATGTAAGTGAGCTTGTCCTACTGGCTACCATGAATTGTTGTCGATGCTGAAGTTACCAACCTTCAGACGGTGGACGACGTAATCGATGAACTAATTCACATGCAACTGATAAAGCTAGTCGATTGGACCGCAGTGTGGACAAAGATTTCGAAATACCACTCGAAGACGACGCACATTTTAGAGTTTGACCCGGATCTCGGTGTGGCCAAGCTAAGTGACAAAGCGGCAGAAGGTTTCGGTATTGAAGTGGTTATCGCAACAAACAAGCACACGAATTTGAGCTTGTCGATCAAAAGTGCACCTCTTGTCGGTCTGGAGCAATTTATTGATGCTATACCGGCGTTCACACCTGTCAATTCGTCGTGGGCGAAAAAATTCGGCTTACAAGTAACATCGTCCGGCAAGCTTTGTAATAAGTTTACGCGCGTGCTCAATAAACCACCGGTTATGGTGGCGGGTATGACACCAACTACTAGTCTGCAAGGAATTGATCTGGTCGCGGCCATTCTTAACGCTGGATTCCACGGTGAGCTCGCTGGAGGTGGTTTGTCTCGACCCAACATCTTTGAAAGCGCGGTAAATGAGCTTGTGTCCAAGATCAACCCTGGTCTTGGCATTGCAATCAACATGCTGTACCTTAACGCGAAACAGTGGGGCTTTCAGTTCCCTATGGTGTTACGCATGCGCCGCAACAGTGTGCCCATCGAGAGCATCACGATTGGCGCTGGTATTCCTACGTTGGATCGGGCGCTTGAAATGATGTCACAGCTTCTAGCCGTTGGCATCAAGTTGGTGTGCTTAAACTGGGTTCGGTGGACGGTATTTATGCAGTATTGGAGATAGCTACGGCAATGCCAAGGATGAACGTGATGATGCAGTGGACTGGTGGACGCGCGGGTGGTCATCACAGCTTTGAGGACTTCCACCAACCCATGGAAGAGACGTACGCCGCAATTCGTCGTGTACCGAATGTGCTGCTTGTTGTCGGATCTGGTTTCGGTAATTGGGAGGACTCGAAGCAGTATATCACGGGCGAATGGAGTTTGGCACGCGGTCATTTTCACAAGATGCCTACCGATGGTATTTTAATGGGCTCGAGCGTTATGGTGGCAAAGGAGGCTGCGGCTGCACCAGACGTGAAAAAGTTGCTTGTAGAAACGCCTGGTATCAGGTCGGAGCTGGAGTGGGAAACGAGCTATAAGGGAGTTGCAGGCGCCGTGGTCACAGTTACGTCAGAGTTGGGTGAACCCATTCACGTTGTGGAAAATCGCTGCGCTGTGTTATGGAAGGAGTTTGACGACATATATTTTTCCTTCCCGCGTGAACAAGTAGAGTTGGCCCTCCGCCTCAACAAGGACGACATCATTTCCCGCCTGAATGCGGATTATCAGAAGCCTTATTTCGACAGTAAACGCAACGCTGAGACAGAACAAAGCGTTCCTGTCGACCTGTAAGAAATGTCGTATAGTGACGTGTTGATGCGTATGGTCGAATTAATGTACGTTGAAGTCGATGGTAAGCCACACCGTTGGATTCACGAAATTTTCTTTTCGCGTGTGAGCATGTTCATTACGCGTGCCGAGGAGCGTTTTCGCCGCAAAAGCTTCGGTGATTTGTTTAACCATTCGGATTTGACAAAGAACCCGAGAGAAGCAGTTAGTGGGTTTATCACAAAATACCCTGATGCCATATCCACCCTGCTATCCTTTCCGGATTGTGACTTTTTCCTAGAGCTCTGCCGCACAGGTGGCAAGCCGGTGAGCTTCGTGCCAGTCATCGACACTGAGTTCAAAACATGGGTCAAGAAGGACTCGTTGTGGTACTCGGAGGATTTGGACGCAGTGCCGGAACATGATGCGCAGCGTGTGTTTATCCTCCAGGGTCCTGTAGCTGCTCGCTACAGCACGATAGTAGATGAGCCCGTAGCAGAAATCCTAGGCAACATAGTAACTGGTTTCACCAACGTTGTGAAGGAAAGCGGCGCGATTGCGGCTTCGAAATCTGTATCTGCTAAGCAAGTGGTGAAAATCACCGGTGTCGAGATCACGGAAAATGAAGAAACCGTGGAGATTTTAGTTTCTATGGAAGAAAGCGCTGTGCCACCAGCTGAGGAGTGGCTTAATGCTCTCGCCTCTTTTGCAAGCGACAAAGCCTGGCTGAATGCACTTGTATCATCGACACACGCTGTTGAAGAGAAGAAATGGCGTGTTAACCCGGTCAGACAACTGCTAGTGCCCCAGGCGGGTCAAAAGTTATTAGTTGATTCTGTGGATGCCAAGGCCAGTGAAATGTTCTCGAACGGTGGCTCTCACATGCTTGAAAAACCTCTGGAGATTAACGTTCCGACAAATGCTTTGGCGTATGCAATGGCATCTCGGGACTTGAACCCGATTCATCGCTCCAAATATGCAGCGATCCTCGGTCACCTTCCGAATGGAAAGCCGATCATGCATGGTCTATGGACGGCAACGAAAGTACGAGACCTGGTGATCCAACACTTCGCACATGGCTTTGACAGTAACGTTGTGGACTATGACGATCGGCCGTCGCGACTGTCGTGTATTTGTCCGTACCGTTTCGTCGAAGCGACGCAAAGCACAAAAATTCAATTGCGAGATGGCAAGCGTGGATAAGTTGTGAGCACATAATAGTTAATGAAACTCAAGAAGTTCTTTTTCAAAACTGTTTACTATTGTGGAGCTGTTGATGCCGTTGCTTTAGGGATGGCTTTCTCAAAAATTTTGACAATTGTGGAGATGCATGGTAAATGGAGAGGAAATCGAGGTTAGCAATAAAATAGTACTTCCTCTGGGCGAAAATAAACGCAACAAAGACCTTCAAAATTAAATATCTTTTTAAATATTGTGTTTTAGATCAATCTGACTGCACCAATCGATTGGCCTTGACTTCCTCTATATTTCTATACCCTTATTGATTTTTTTGAAAAGAATTGGTTGTACTACCACGTCCCAAAGTTCACAGGTCAGAATTTTTGAAAACTCAAATTCCTCCAGCAAAGATGAAGCCGCCTGGAGATGTAGAACCACTGTAATGCGAAAGTTTGAAGATACAGAACGCCGAAAAAATATTGTGAATCTTCTGAAGCGCCCTACAAACGATGATATGTCAAGAGGGGAGCTGGCTGAACTAGCGGACAAGGTTGGTCGTCACAGGTCGACAATTGCGAGAAGATGGACCAAATTCAAGCAGGCGGCATCTATAGGGACCAAGAGTGAAGTTTGCTGCAGCAGCAAGAAAAAAACGCATCTTCGGACGAAGGTAAGTTGACAAGAGTTGCAGAAATGTGAAGTTGAAGTTCATGCAAAGTGTCGTGAGGTGCAGAGACGCACCGCGGAGCTCGCGGGTTTCTCCGAGTACCTTGTGAGGGCCTTTGATAACAGAAGGAGAGCTTAGCCGAGCTTCCGGCCCTACCAAACCTCCGCTATTGGAAAAAAAACAGTATAAGGACTTAGATTTTGGCCTTGGTTTTGTCAGTGATTTTACAATGGACTTCGATAGTATGAACAACATAAATTACGTTGATAAGAAGTGGCTCAATGAAGATATGGATAATTGGCCTTACGTCGTGCTAACAGACGAAATAGCCCCCGCCCGACAGCGGAGAAGCAAGCTGTTTCATACGGATTTTTAAATTTGAAGGTCTTTGTTGCGTTTATTTCCGCCCAGATGTAGTACATTTTAGAAGATCTGAGCTGTGATTGGCTAGTTATTTTGTATGGGGCACCAAAAAAACGTTGATGCAAATCTGGGCGGATTTTTCCGTCGTTATATGTAGTTGATTCACGCACCAGTCTCCCACTTCCAACACAACGGTTACCGCAAAATACGGATAGATGCAACACCAAAATATAGAACCTCCATACAAAAAATTTGGGGTGTTGTATCTTTCCGCATCGTTGAAATAAGCTCTGATTGGTCAAAGATATAAAACAAAATTTTGAAAAGATGTTTACAATATTATCAAATCTCAAAACAGGGTATTTTCTAGCTTTGCACCGGCTATATTACAGTTCAAATTGAAAGACGAACACAATACACACATCAAAATAAACATAGGGAGACGAAGGGCCCCGAAACGGAGGTGAACATTTGCGTGATCTGCAGTCCCGATTTTGTCAAGTAGACCCCCTAACAAGCCAAGTTAGGAGGATCTGGACTACCCCGCGAAGAGTACTTAAGTACCAAGCCTAATTAATGAACCCGACGGGCACCAGCCCAGAGGTGGAAACCGTGCCCCCGGATAAGGATCCGGGGGGAGAGATGAATCTCAGTAACGCACAAGCAGACAATAACGAGCTAGTGATAGATGAGATAGTGCAGGAATCGCAAATAAGCGAAGGGGAGGTGCTTGAAATGTCGTGCGATCAGGTAAATACCGTGTCGGAACACGATAGTAGTGAGAACGCGAGCAGAGGGGAGCCGGATACGGATAACCCCATGCCGGAACAACACACAGAATTAGCACCAAGTACTGAGTCGGATGTTAAGATGGAACAGTCCGCGGATGAAGGGGAAACACCGCCAGAGGCAGGGCTGCAAAGTATTAACACGAGTTCTGAGGAGAAGGAACACGAGGCAAAGCAGCCAGGACTACTACAAGGTATGCAACCAACGGGGTAAAAAGTCGCTCAAATACACCCGATGAGTTGGCAGCGGCGTTGAAACAGGTGCTAGCTGATGCCTCACAGCGGAAACCAAGACAACAAACGTGGCTAGACCTAACCCAGGAGTTGTTCAAAGCGGTATATAAACACCCGAAGAAGAGAGAAGGAGGTAGTGGAAAGAAATCAGATAAGTGGCCTATACTATCGAAGGTTGAACAAGAACGACTAATCGATTTATTCGAGCTACTTGTAGTGACACACCAGCTGAACTGGCTCGTGTGGAAGCAGAAGGCAGTGGATGCGTGTTTCATAGCACGGAAATCCAACCAACCCCTGGAGACAACACTATCGAAACTGATCGGCACGTGCCAAGTGGAGGTAGCAGTGAAAGGGCAAAATGTACTGCAAGGTTGGCTGTCCAAGGTAACAGGAGACGTTAAGAAACCAAAGCTCGAAAAGATAAGTCAAGGGGATTTTAAGTTTAATCCTAACGTGTATTCAAAAGATCAGGTGGAAGCTTTAATAAGAGTGTGCAGGAAAGAGTGGCAGGGTCGGAAGGGCAAAAACTTTAGAGACGGCAGTGCAGAAGAGTGGATGATTGTACAAGGCCTTGCGGAAGGTACAATATTAACGCGCACCCTACCTCAGTTTTGCGTCAAATAATGACGTCGGAAGATCGGCTACGACTTATGATTACAATCAGAGTGCAAGTTGAAGGGTGTCTAACAATGGATATGACAGGGGAAGGGCGCATAAAAAAGGCGTTCCAAAGCACAAAAAGCATCCAAGAAAGCATTGCGACAGCAGCGACAGCGAGGGGTTTGGAAAACAAACGATTATGGGAAATGTTAGCGGAAGTTAAAGCGATTCGTTATTCTCCGTCCCAGCATAGTTTGGCATTTGCATTCCTGACGAGAGCAGTAGCGAAGCGTTTCGCTGATATACAAGTACCGTATCACAAGTCAGTTCACAGGCTATGGAACGTGCATGTACAGGAGCCAACAGACAAACCGATCTGGGATCGTCAGGAGCTTGGAGGAAGTAATAGTGGTGGGTTTAACTCGGACTACGCAATCACGGTGCGCAACATCACAAGTAATATCGATATCATGAAGTTTCACGGATTCTTGAAATCGAACATTCCACTGGAATTCTTTTTTGAAGAGTTGGATCAGGGGGGCCCGTTGTCTGCGACTTCACTGGACTGGAGTATAGTGGTAGAAGCAGGAGGTTGTCCGAAGGCTTTAAAGGAGGTACGTCGAATCATATGGTGTGGGTCGACATTAACTCTTGAACACCCAAGTTCACGAGGGAATAGGCACTGTCTGCGGTGTGGTGAGACCGGACACCAAATTAGGGGCTGTACCATGACGCAGCACAAATTAGTCACGGAACACTGCATTGTGGTGACGGTAGAGGAGGTTGAGGCACTGGAAGTGCCAGAGCCGACTTTCACCAGTATGGATGCTTTACGGACAGAGGTGCGTACTAATTGTATAGCACATGATGAGAAACGGGGCAAGAAAAGCAGCACCGACAAGGAACAATGTATCGACCAAAAGGAGACAGAGGCTAACGAGCCGAAAACCGGGGAGACCCCGGTGCGAGATGAGGAGGAGCCAGTCCAAGCAAAATCTGGAAATGTCAAGAGCGTCCAAGACGGGAAGGCTCAAAGTTCGAGTTCGAATGAATGGACCACAGTCTCGCGGGCTACAAAAGGACCACAAAAGAGAAAAGAAGGGGAAACCATAGGTATGCATATGCGAAATAATCTGAGTCAGGAAAAAAAAAGCCGCAGCAAAAGAGGCAATTGAAGTAGGTAAGGTAGATGAAACGGTAAGTAGGGATAATCAACTTCACACCAAGGACGTGAATGAGGTCGAGAAGAGCAAAGTTGACGAAACTGAGGACCAACCAGAGAAAGAGCCTTTAACTACGGAAGGACCAATACGGCCACAACAGCCAGAAGACACTGGAAAATCCAAGCAAGGAAGATCGACGCCGAGAGATAGACAACGCGAAAATACACAACTACTCATCGAGGAGGCACAAACGAAGAAGCGATTGGCGGAAATTCAACAAGTAATTACCGAAAAGGAAGGCGCAGTAGACCTGTTCCCATGGAAACAGTACCAACCAGAGCCTGAAACGGAATTGGCATTGACGGATGCTTTAATAGCGATGGGATTACAGAGTGTCCCAATGCCCCCAACAGGTAATTGCCAGGTATATGGAATAGTACAAGCACTATACAACTCTGCAATGGTACAATGGCCGGAGCAATTGGAATCAGCAGCGAGAGCGTTAAAAAAGGGGTGCACGGCGAGAGGGTTGATGGACTTTGCGCAGAAATTCCCGGCCGGGCTCAGGAAGCAGACGCTGCGGAGTTTAGGTAGGGGGTATGACCGAATTTCGGCGAAACAGTCGGAGATCGCGTTCAAGGAATACCTAGAGGAATTCGCGTCGAGCTCATCCGGATTAGACGACACGGTAAGTAGGACGGCTTGGGGAAGTAATGATACTTTGTCATGTACAGGCACGCTCTTACAACGTGAAATCATAGTCCTAAGTCGGGACCCGACCAATCAAAAAGTTGGAGCCATTCGGTATATTCCGGAAACTCGAGTGCACCAACGGAAACAGTATGCGACGTGTGGTGAGTTTCCGATCACCGTAAGCAGTTGCTTCCAAATAGTGCGAACAAAAAAGGAAGCGGCTACAACAGATGGGGCAGATCTACCACTGATGCTTCACTACGAAAATGAACACTACCATGCATACATTCACGGATGGAGGGGGAGTCCGCCACAAAAGGATGAAACGAGGGCGTCCCAAGATGTGGAGATGGTAGATGACGAACAAGGGGAAGACAATAAAAGGGAGGACGAAAGAGCATTGGTTGTAGTGGAGGACGAGAAGGGCCAGTTGGCAGAACGGGACACGGATGAAAGGCACAGACACGATGCGTATAAAGAAGTAAGATATGTCTACCACGCGCAGGTAGACAGATTGTTCGGGATTGGCGGGAAGATGGCACGATCCCTGATTAGGTTTATCGTGGATACGGTGTCATACCTACCGATAGACGATCAACGCCGGTTACTACAAGTAGACCTAACAGACACAGCAGAGAGAAATTTCTTAGCGGACACGCTGGCAGTGGACCAACAGGTACTGTTAAATTGGTTTAATTTTACAAATAATGTCCTAATGCTAGAAGGAGGTTCGGCGTCTGGAGACGAAGAGATGTATACTTCAAGTCAAGACTCGGAATATTTGCCACCAGGACGGCATCAACACGGAATTAAAGCTCTAACTAATGGGGAAGGGGCTGGGCACGGTGCACAGGAAGAACGGATTACAGATGCAGAGAAGGAACGGCCGCTCAAGAAGAGAGCTCTAACTGAATCCTATGAGCAAGAAATCACCCAGACGGTTGGGGCAGATACACCGGTGGCAAGGGAGCTAATTGATGACTTCATGGGAGCTGACGATGGCGACGGCAGGACAGTTGAGGCAGCATCGGCGAAATCCTGGGCGAAAGTGTGGAACTCAATGGCGTCTATTTGGGAGAGCAAACATGGGGGCACGTTTCCTAAAGTGGATGCATCGCCATTGACCTGGATACGTGCAGTTCAAACAGATGGAGCTGCCATCATTCAACTGTTATCAACCTTTTCGCATCCCTACAAGTTACTGGAAAGGTTTGATGACGATACACTTGTGGAAATTACTAAGCCATGGTATAGGGAATGCTGGGAACGTCTCATAAAAGAAGGGCAGCAGCGGAAGACTGAAGGACTAAAGCCTGGCGATTTCATGCAATGGGAGCAACAAGTGGCAAGCGTACCGGATGAATCGCAAAGAGATGCCATACGTCACAGCGGGCAGGCATGGAGGCGGCTTAGAAAACACAAGCATGGGGGCGATCCGCTCTGGAAGTTGTGTGATCCACACAAAAAGAATTCATTTGTCAAGATATCTATGTGTGCGCATATCTATGGAGCGCAGATAGCGGCGCTCATCGGAGAAGACCTATTACCGGGAGATGACATATGGGTAAAATTACGGCGCCAGGAGGTAAGTACACAGCAGTCTCCCGGCTTCAAGGTGCTAATACGTCGGCTATTAAAAGATGACAAAAAAATTTGGAAGGAGATTGATTGTTATCTTAAGTCACAGAGTGCAGGTAGTCAAGATCGACCGGGTCAAGGGGGTACGATAAATTCTCCAGGCACCCAGGATCACCCGCTACTGTTGTACTAAGGGCAACGCACAGGGTGACAAAGAAATCCAACAATTGATGGACACAATGGATGCGTATAGTAAAGAGAAGACAGTAGAGGTCTGGGAATGGACCTCACACACACAAGCTTTCGATAGCCGGGCCAGAACGTTTTCTATCATTTCCCAGAATGTACGGGGATTTCCAAAGGCAACGAGAAGCACGTGGTTACAGGGATGGAGAATGCTACCGGCCAAAAAAAGACCGGTATGCATTCTATTACAGGAGACGCATATTACGTCTCGAGCAGAAGCGGCAGAACTAGCAACACTGTGGGAACGTATATGGGGATATAGGCACCCCTGTCGTCGACTGTCTCATTGGAGTATTAGCGAGAAAAGAAAGGGAGGAGTCGGGATACTGATTTTTCCGGAAGCGGCAGAGAATATGCGAGAGTGGAACGCGGCGCTCTGGACACCGAGGGAGATAGGGGTGGAATACGGAAGCTGGAAGATCTTGAATATTTATGCTCCTTCAGATGTTCCTACTAACCGGACATATTTTTTTCTAGGACTACAGAAATGGAAACTTAAAGACGAATCCAAGGTAATACTGGCCGGGGACTTTAACTGCGTTGAATCACCGATGCTTGACAGAAGAGGCAATCCTGGAACAGAGTTCAGCTGGAAGACTGAATGTCCTGAACTCTCCCGTATTATTGATTCATGTGACTTGATGGATGCGTCAACAGCTCAGTACTCAACTTGGGATTTGGAGAACTCGCACGTTCCACCAGATTTCACGTACTGGCGAGGAGAAAGCGCAAGCAGGATTGATCGCTTCTACATATCTGCAGCTCATTATGGATGGATCCAGGAGGTGGTAGTACTACACCCTGTCGGGTTAACGGATCACGAGCAAGTGGAGCTTATACTTTCCGAGCCTAGGGGGAAGAATAAGGACACGGCAGCGCCACACAGAGTGCTATATCCCATTAAAAGAAGGGGTGGGAGAAATCTAAAGGACGAGATCATAGACCAGCAAGAGCAGACAAGGCAAGTGGCAACAGTTACAGCTGGAACGTGGGACAAGTTCATACAGACGTGGATCAAAGCGATTTCGACGATAAGAAAGAGGGAGGCTCAAAGACGGCGGAGAAAAGCGCGAGCTATAAACCAAGGCCTCTACGGTAAAGTACAGAGAGGAAACAGATGGGGCTTATACACCACAATGAATTAATTCGAGCATTGCGGTGGAGAAAAGGGCTGAAGTTGCGTAGATCTGTGGACGGAGTACGTTGGTTATTTCGCAGAACAGCGATATGGGAGCGTAATCATCGTGTTTCAACGATACATGTGGACAACGACCCTGGGAAACTACCAGAGATGAGTATACCGGATAAATTTGCACTGGTGTGGAAGCAAATCCTGGGAAAGAGTCACCGTGTGGTAAGTAGGATGTCGTTGTGGTCTAACCTAAACAAATTTGTTCATTTTGATGAGGTGGAGAAGGTAACGGCTCAAGAAAACGACTTATTAATGGCGCCTATATTGGAGGAAGAAATCATGGGAGCAATTAAGAAGTTGGAGCGTAGAAAGGCAGGGGGTCAAGACGGCCTCAACAGCGACTTTTACAAAGACTTTCGGGATGAGCTCTTGGAGGATCTACTAAGGGTATACAATGACATCATGAAAGGTGGTATACCGCCCACCTCTTTCAAGGAAGCAATCGTTATCCCGCTAAGAAAGAAAGGAGACTCCCCGGATGCGATGGACTATCGACCAATTTCGCTCCTTCAGACGAGCTATAAGCTTCTAGCGAAGATCTTGGCGCAGAGATTACAAAGTTTTCTTGGAAAGTTGATCGGGGATTCGCAACAAGGGTTTGTTAGAGGACGTAGAATGGATCGATCAGTGGTGATTATGCTCAATATTCTGCAAGGCGCTCGACAGGAGAATGATTCCTCACCTGATGATAGCCCAGGAGTCCTGTTACTTGACTTCGCAAAGGCGTATGACACAATTGATCGTGAGTATCTAATGGTCGTGTTGGAAAAGTTCGGGTTTTCTAGTGGTTTTATTGCTTTGATGAGAGCGTAGCACGACGGGACGACGGCGAGATTCCTCGTTAATGGAATGTTATCGGAAGCGATTGAAGTCAAGTCCGGTATTAGACAAGGATGCCCATTGGCTCCTCTGCTATTCATCTTAGCAGTGGAACCCTTAGGCCTAGCGATGACTCAACTTAAAGATTTGCAAGGGATTAACATTACAAGCAGCGAAGGTATCGTTTACGAACATAAATTCTCGGCGTTCGTGGATGATTCCACGATTTTCTTCAGACACGGATTTCAAGCGCAGGCGGCGTTAGAAGTGGTGCGGCAGTTTGGAGAATTGTCAGGCCTGAAAGTCCAACCTGCCAAATGTAAAGTGATATTTCTGGACAGTAAACCGGTATGTCTGAATTGGAAGAATATACCGGTATTACAAGAAGGAGAGACAACCCGGTACCTGGGATACCAGATTGGGATCGGAGACACAGGGAGAAGCAATTGGGAAGATAGGTTCAGGGCGATACAAAGACGATTACTCACGGCGGCACAGTGTGGTACGTCAGTACTTGAGCGTGTGACACTGTTCAATGCGATCGCTATCCCAGCAATCATTTTCACGGCGAAAATGTACACGCCGCCACATGATGTTCTACTCCGGTCGATTCACATGCAGAAACGCTTCATATGGAGGCATCAACTGACAGATGAACCGAGCAGACACAAGATGTCTCCAGCCCTGCTGTACACTCCAAGGTCGGTAGGGGGTTTGGGGTTAATTTCCATTCCCATTGCTATTCACACCTTACGGGTAAAAGAAGCGACGTGCTGGCTCATGGAGCTCGTGGATAAGTACGCGCAGGCGTGGAGGAATTGGGGAGGTTTATGTGCGGCGCATTACGGAAAAGCTTTGCTAACACCTGCGGATAGACGTATTGCACCTTTACAGAGAGAAGCGTGGACTACTCAAAAGAGGACAAAGGAACAGCTGAGACAAATGCTAGGCCCGGCGATGCAGGACATTGAGAGGATTCACAGGTACGTAAAACGGTGGATGCCCTTAATTTTAACAGATTGTGAAACACAGGGATCACACCCGAGCAAGGCAGTAATCCGAGGACAAGAAATCACCGTAACAGTCGATATTGACGCATGTGGTTGGCACAAATGTATGCCAAAACATATTCAGGCATTCTGGGGAACGTATTTATGGGCAGAAAACCCGTGGATTCGGGAAATCTCTGGGTTTGCAGTGCCAGGAATCAAATACGACCGAATACCGAGACACACCATCCA
Source organism: Sclerospora graminicola (assembly GCA_001887855.2). NCBI lineage: Eukaryota > Oomycota > Peronosporomycetes > Peronosporales > Peronosporaceae > Sclerospora > Sclerospora graminicola. The sequence goes on from MIQA02019616.1 coordinate 16,364, forward strand.
GGAGCTAAAC